>LPNX011197969.1:184849-268819 GCA_001517045.1 Pseudotsuga menziesii
TACTTGATTGCACACATGTGGGGCGCATTTCTCACCTACCACAGTCAGTTAACCATTGGTCAACACTAAATGTAACACTTGAGTTGTGTTTTAGAGCTCCGATGAACTCCGGTTATGGTTTAGACAAGGACAGTTAAGTATTGGGTCCTCCGATAGTGATTTAGACAAGTCTTGGTTACCTATAGTTAAGTAGAGTCTAATCAATTCGAACTTCCTCATGTGGATTCAAATTTCTTGTGGATATTAAATCCATTTTACTTCATTGTAATTATCATCTGAATTACTTTTTTTATTAATGAAAGCATTCACAGCTGCAAGCCTTTTGCACTGTTTCATTCTTCAATTGCTGAGTAAATTGTGAGATCTTCTTTGTGAGTTGTGTATTTGTCTACAGATCTATATGCTCAAATTTACATGGTATCAGAGCCTCAGCAGACAAGGCACTTCTCCTCCTCAGATCTCCTACTGGATCATTTTTTTTGTTTTGCAGGTACAACTTCGAAATGAATTCATCAGTTCCTCTTCTCACCCGATCCTCAGACTATTTTGAATGGAAGGTGAAGATGATTGGATTTCTGCATAGACGAAAACTCTTTTGGGTGTCTGATGGATTCGGTAGAAATTATTTTAAGAGT
Organism: Pseudotsuga menziesii; assembly: GCA_001517045.1. NCBI lineage: Eukaryota > Viridiplantae > Streptophyta > Pinopsida > Pinales > Pinaceae > Pseudotsuga > Pseudotsuga menziesii. The sequence continues at coordinate 185,485 of LPNX011197969.1, forward strand.
GAAGATGACTGGATAAATGCAAAGGATGCAGCCTTTGAAATAATGGAACTGACTCTTTCTCCTAGCATGCGCTACCTTAGTAGATCTATCAACGATCCACAGGAACTCTGGACAATATTGGACAGAACCTTTGGAAGCACATGGAGCACATCCAGCACCATAAGCATCCTTGATTCAAAAGTCTCGGCCTCTACTCTCTCTGATAAAGTTGTTCAAGATGAAGATGAAGCATAAGCTTCTACACAGTCAATTCGAATTGAAGACAGTCTCCATGCAATGGCTCCTTCTCCTGATGCTTCGGAAGTTCATGAGATCTCTGATATCTCATCTTCTCATATTGCTGAAATAGAAGAAGACATTCAAATCTCTGATATTGAAGAAAAATTCTGCTGCACTTCCATGCAAACATTCACCAGTGATTTTCCTTTAAATTCTGTGCAAAATTTACTAGTAATTGCTTCCGAAAGTGAAGAGAAATTTGATTTTTCTTCCTCTAATGTTGCTGCTGGTGTGAAAATATGTAAAAACTTGGATATTTTGGAAGAAATATCAGATTATAAGAGTGATGCATTCGCTCCCCATGATCTATATTTTCCAGCAAAATCCTACAGGATTGCATGCACCAAAATTCAGAATTTTGAAGAAGAAAGCTGTGCATCCACCATCTCGGTTAACCATTTATTTGAATCTGATATTAACCTTATTGGATCTGATATTTCTTGGTTTAATATATCAAATTCATAATCTTTCAGTACTGCTTGTAGCTGTTCTCATCAATGGTGTGAAGAAACAAGTACCGCAAGTCTCCTACAAAATTGTTGTTGGGGATTTGATTCCATTTCACAGTTTTGGATCTGTTTTGAACCTATTTAGATCTGATTTACTTTCTGATATGATATTATTTGGTTCATATTTTAAATTCCAAAATCATTCAGTCATGCTTGTAGCTGCTCTCACCAGTTCCTGTGTGAAAAATCAAGTACTGCACTTTCTCTTCAAAACTGTTGATGGGGATTTGGTGTTAGTTTCCTCATATGAGGTTGCTGATATTTTATTATGTGATTCATTATCTATTAAGGAAGCTATATCAGACTATGGATCTCAATCATTCTCTCTCAACAGTCCCAGTGCTTCTCTACCATTGATCACATGTTCATCTCCTCACAGAACTAGTAAAGAGGAAGATTTTCTGCATCCGCCTGGACACCTGCTCCTAACACTTGGGGCTGTTCTTACCACTCATGGTTTGCTGTTCATGGCTGCAACATATCAGTTTCTTGAGTGTTCTTCACATTCTCTGAATTCTCAAGAACCTTTCCTCACTTTTCAATTGACTTCAGTTGCTCTACATGGGTCCAGTCTTCATCCGGCAGCTGTCTATAATTCTGATTTAGTTGAGCATATCATTCTTCTTCCAAAGAGGAAGATTCCTCTAGACATAATTATGGATAGGTTCACATGCCAGGCCCCAGGATACCTATGCATAGAAGAACCAGATTGATCCTGATTCTACCTGCTTAATTAGAAGCGGGGTTTTTTTCCCATGTGGTTTTTCCCTGGCACCTTGTTTTTGAGCAGTTTCTTTACTTTACTTGATGTAATGGGTGACCTATGGTATTAGTTACCAGGGCCCATAGATTGTCCAAGTTAGCATTCAGGGGGGGTTTTAGGATTATTAATCCTCCCTTGTCCAATTTGGTCATATGTCTAAATCGGGAGTCATGTCTAAATCGGGAGTCCATCCAGTCTATTTATAGTCATTTGCACCATTGGGTCAACTTGACCTAATTGGGGCACATGTTTCAGTTACTAAAGTGTGGGGAACACTAATTGAGGCTCACTGCCACTTATTTCACTTAATTGCATAAGTTTAGAAGCCTCCTAGATCAATCTCTACAATTTAGGAAGCCACTGGGAGTGCCGAAACCAACCAAGGTTAGTTCACTTTAGTTAATGACTAGTCAAGCTAAGTTAGGAGTCAGTTACTTTCAGTTCAAGTCCTCCACATTCATTTAGCGCTAGGTTTACTTGACTGCACACATGTGGGGCGCATTTCTCACCTACCACAGTCAATTAACCATTGTTCAACACTGAATGTAACACTTGAGTTGTGTTTTAGAGCTCCGATAAACTCCGGTTATGGTTTAGACAAGGACAGTTAACTACTGGGTCCTCCGATAGTGATTTAGACAAGTCTTGGTTACCTATAGTCAAGTAGAGTCTAATCAATTCGAAATTCCTCATGTGGATTCGAATTGCTTGTGGCTATTAAAGTCATTTTAATTCATTGTAATTATCATCTGAATTACTTTTTTTATTAATAAAAGCATTCACAGCTGCAAGCCTTTTGCACTGTTTCATTCTTCAATTGCTGAGTAAATTGTGAGATCTTCTTTGTGAGTTGTGTATTTGTCTACAGATCTATATGCTCAAATTTATAGGATTAGACACAAAACCTTCAGGTTTCTGCATATAAATCTCTTCATTCATATCTCCATTTAGAAAATCACACTTCACATCCATGTGATATACTTCCCATTGCCTTGAAGCTACAATGGCTAGAGCTAGCCTTATGGAGTCCATCTTTGCTACTGGTACAAAGGTCTCATTGTGATCAATACCATGAACTTGTGAGAAACCCTTAGCTACCAATATTTCCTTATATTTCAAATTTTAACCATCAACAGCAAATTTATTTTTATAAACCCACTTACACTTTACTAACTTTCTCCCTAGGGGGAGATCAACTAGTTCCCATGTGTTGTTCTTCTGAAGCGAGATGAATTATTCCTTCATGGTTGTTTTCCATCTTGGATCATCTGATGCATCTTCATATTTTTAAGGATCATATTCAACAATCAGATAACACTTCTCAGCAAAGAGTGGATCTTTCACCCAAAGGGCACTCTCAAATTGAGATATAGTCCTCCTAGTGTACTAGGATTCCCAGCTAGTACCCCAGCTGCATGAATGGTCATTGCTTCCCATTTTTCTCTTGTAGGACTATTAGGATATGAAATTAAATTATCATTATCAGACATATCGGAATCATCAAACTCATTAGTCTCTTCACTTACAATCAGTGGTTGTGGTGATGAACAAGACTCTCCAACTTCAACTGTTGTTAAAGGCTCTTCTTCAAATTGAACACTTATTTCAATGAAAGCTTTGTTAGTGCTCAAGTTGATCAGCTTGTTCCCTTTTTAATATTCAGAATACCCAATAAATAGGCACTCTTTGCTTTGTGGTTGCAAATCCTTCCTCTTTTAAGTAGGAATTCTAACCCAAGAATTTGAGCCAAAAATCCTGAAATGGGTCACATCTAGCTTGTGCCCAATCCAAACTTTGAAAGGAGTGATTCCATCAATTTTCTTATGTGGCGCCCTGTTCTAGATATAGGATGCATATTTTATAGCTTCAGCCCAAAAATTTGGTGGCAAATGTTTAGCCTCCATCAGGCAAGTTGCCATCTCCCTGAGTGATATGTTCTTTCTCTTAGCATCACCATTTTTTGTGGTGTGTAAGGAATAGAATGTTGCATCTAGATTTCTACATCTTCACAATAATGGATGAAATCAGACTTGACATGTTCTCCACCATTATCAGATCTGGGGATCTTGAGTTTCCGCCCATACTAGTTCTCAATCAAGGCTCGAAAGACCTTGAAGAGGTCAAAAACTTCAGACTTGTTCTTTAGGAAGTAGACCCAAAAATACCTGGAAAAATCATCTATAAAGGTGAGTGCATATTTGGCTTGAATCATGGACATATGAGGGAATGGACCAGCAATGTCACTATGGATTAAATCAAGGGGAGCAGAGGTTATCTCATGACTAGGTGTCTCATATTTGTGCTCTGGGTGTTTTCCTAGGATGCAACCTTTGTAGACTCCCTTAGAAAACTTGATCTTTGGTAAACCTATGAACATATCTTTGTCACTCAAATCAGAAAGATACATATAGTTAAGATGGCCAAATCTCTCATTCCAAAGCTCGCTTGCTTCATTAGCATGAGTGAGAAGAGCAGAGGGGTTTGAGTAGGGTAGAAAATGGGAAAACTTGTATACCTTCGAAGTGTGATCCACGACACCTTTTGCTATGACTTTACCATTCGAAATCTCTGAGATTTCAAATTCATTGGGGGAGAAGATGACTTTATTTGGAGACCCAGTGTGATTCATCTAATATACTGACAAGAGGTTAGAGGAAAGACCTGGAACATACAACATATCATTGAAATAACCATGGTCAATATCAATCCTACCCTTCCCCATACTGTCAGTAAGAGACTCATCTCCCAAAACAATTTTTGGACCTTTCAAAATGTTAAGAGAGGAGAAAGTATCCCTCATCAAAACCATATGTATGGAAGCTCCATAATCAATGATGAAGCTAGGTGAGCTTGAGGTTCTAGCAGCCAAGGCATGTACTCTCTCCTTGTCTTCTGAATTTGATCTTCCTTCCTTATTTCTTGCTCAATCGGGAAGGGATATGTTGTTCTTCTCTGGGATTTGGGTCAACATGTCAATTTTCTTCTTCATACAAGAGCTCTCGGGATGATAGCCCTTAGTGCATTATGTGCACTTGCTCATTTCTCCTTTGTTCTTCTTCTTCTGGAAGTTCTTCTTGGAGCCTGAGGGCTCCTCTTGAGACTTTAACTTGTCTCTCTTTTGCTCATGTGGATTTTTGGATTTTTTCTTGCCCTTTGAATCCACCCTCAAATCTCCAGCAACCAAAGCTTGGTATTTAGAAGGTCTGATTGTGCCCATCATTACCAATTTATCTTGATCCTGGGTGAGGGATATCATGAACTCAGCAAGCTTAGGCATATTCCATTCTCGTGTTGTCAACTTGGTGGAATGGAAGGTCAAAACAAACACTGAGTAGTCAGTACCAAGCTTCAAGAGTATGGTCAAGACTAGTTGCTCATCCTTCTTTTCAATTCCAAATCATTTTAGCTGCAAAACGAAAGCCTCAAACTTGAAAAATTAGACTTGCAACGATTCAAAGCTACCGAGACTCAAGGAGATCAATTCATTCTCAAGTTGATTCCCTCTCATATCATCTGTCTTTCCAAAAACCTCTTCAATATTCTACCAAACCTCATTAGATGATGTCAATGAATCAAGATGAAAGAGGAGGTCTCTTAAAATGCTCAAGCACAAAATACCATAGGCCTCATCCCTCCTATTGTGCCATTTCATTTTCTTTGCAGTTGCATTGGGATCTTCCTCAGTTTCCATTGTAACCCTATAGAGACCTTTCGCTCTCAAAAATATCTCCATCTCAGCTTTCCATTCGAATAAATTGAATGGAGTCAAGATTATCCTTTGAGATTGGTCCATATCTCAACAACTGTGCTCAAAGTCAATGATGTCGAACCTGCAATAGAAATATGGAAGGAGATAAATCAATCTACAAAGGCTTTGATACCATGTGGGAATTGAACCCAAGCAGTAGAACAATTACTCTCACAAAATTTCTAATCAAACATGCAAAATTCACACAAAAGGAGACTGAAATTGGAGCATAACACTATAATCTATTTAATAAGTGTATATCATCCAAACTCAATAATTAATAGGTTTTCCAAATATATAACTACATCATATATTTGAAAGCATAAGGATTCTATTCGAATAGGTCAAAAAGCAGGCTTACTAAAACTAGTCAAATCCCCCGTAGGTGCATAAAACACTTTCCAAATCTAAGAAGATGCTCACGAATTGGATGAATCAGATATTCCAGTTGATAAGTGATGGAAAGAGATCAGATCCATGCTTTTTTTTGAATAAAAATGAGGATGGTGAAGGAAAAAAACAAGGCAGTTACTCCTAGACTAGCTTTTCCTTTTTTCCTTAAAATTGTTGTAAAGCAAGGCAGCTTTCAGAAAAAGAAGAACCGCGCTTTTATTGTTCTAGGATAAAAGCAAAGTTGCTAAAAATATTTCCAAGGTGATTCGAAAGCACTCCATGACCCATTTTTAGCATGTGTTTACTTCTAGGTGCAAGTGGAAGCCAACTTGCATAGTGAGGAATCTAGGAATATAGGAATAAGACAAAAATGATTAATTAATGTCAAATATGGGTAAATATGGGTTGATTATTCTAACAAAATCAACATCAACCAATTCTCAGAAAATCATTTCTTCTATGAAACTAAAGGTTCGATCTAAAAATTATAGAAATCCTATCAATAATTTCTAAGAATTAATTTCGAGAGACAACTTGAAATTGATCCAAGTAACAACAATGCACATTCACCATTTAAATCTAACAATCCAATCATTTATTTTCAAAACCTCCAATAACATTTTCTAGAATCAATCGTGTAATGATAATAGACTAACAAAATACACTTCAATCAATTACCTATAAATTTAATAAATTATAAAAGCGGCTTGGAGTCAGTGAAGGGGCCCCTTCCTTCTCTAACTAGAGCTGCAACACACACTTAAAGACTCAAGGAATGAAAAGAGCATTGATATTATAAAAAAGGTTCCAAATACAAAATGTAGTAGCACACTGCTTAAACTCTCCTTCTTCTTCAAGTCTTTTTTCTATTATATCTTCCTCGAGACCGACATGGTTACATATTTTATATCATATTCGAGTAGCATCCCCCTGAATTGGGATAATTGAACACCTTGAGAATAATATATTCTCGAGGTTGTTCATACAATTTATAACTTGTATCTATTACTCGTTGAGTGTTATTACAACTAGTTTATAAAAATGTACATGATATGTTGTAATCTATCTAAGGATGGTTACAATGTTGATTCTTCCATATCCTTGCATAACTAAATGTCTCCATGATAGCACTTGTGTAATCCGCACTTGAGAACTAGTCGAAGACCAAATGCTCAAGTGTCAAAAGTTAAGACAACATTGTATGAGTAGAAGTAGAAACATCCAATCTCCAATCCATAATCAACATGTCTTTATGTTGTCTACACAAAGTCCTGAATGATTCAATTAATAATCAAAACATAAGCACAAAACCACTTTAAATAGTTAAATTATAACTTAAAACAATGTAATACTTAAATAGGTTGTACCTTGGGTCTAGGACTTCAAATATAAGCAAGATGATATAAAAAAGGATAGGAATCAACTCAAAGAGGCTTAAAATGGGGTAAATATGTGGTTAAAAAGGTGACAATTAATGGGTCTAGCGTATCCCCCTAACTTTTCCTCGTGCATCCAAATTAATATCTAGGTTAAGCATGGGATTCATGTAAGAACTGAGTTGGTATATTTCATGTGTTTCATCCCTAGAGGTGCTAAATCCTATTAAAATCATCACCTCACTTCCCCACGGTTGTTTTATTGCAGATAGATCATATAGAGGACTTTTTTTTTTTTAACAAAAACGATTAAATTTATTAGGAAGAAGGATGCTGGTCTTTTTTGGTAATGCCAATCAACCTATTTACAATATTCAAATGAACAAAAGATAGATGAGAGACTAACGAAGAATCACCCAAGAAATACAAATTACAACTACTAAGAAGCACCATTATGGAATAGAGTGGAAATAACTGGCTGCGCCATTGATGCTTAGGAACCCTTGCGGAAGAAGGTTGGCATTATTAGCCAAGGCATCAATAGAAGAGTTTAACTCCCAAAAGATATGGAAGGATTCTACCATATCAAATTCTTTCGGTCTAGCTCAAATTCTTTGCAATAAAAGATTCAGAACAGAATTATTGAACCGATCACCAGTATTTAAAGCTTTAATCAACAGCTCTGAGTCACCAAATATCTGGACAGACTTATAACCATACTCCATAGCAATCTGAATTGCCATAAAAAGGCTATAACTTTCATCTTGATTATTTGACAAAGATCCTAGTCCCCAACAAAAACTGAACTTAGACAATCTATCCTGGGAAAATACCAGAACATCGGCACCAGAGACCTCGGGATACCCTTTTGAAGCTCCATTGAAGAAAATTACAGCTGAAGAGGAGAAATCCAAATTTTGTTGAGAGCTTCCATATCTCCACGAAATCTCCAAGACGAGTGACCGACAAGCTTGATACATTTCAAACTATTTCCAAAAATTGATGAACAAGAAAACAAACCTGCTGAGGTTGAATATGGCTACGATTTCAATCCTGAGGATTCTTCAAACCACCGAATTGAAGAGTTGGCCACACTGTGAATGTTTGGAGGTTGATCGTTGAAAAAACATCCAGTTCTGGATAACCAAAGAGCCCACCAGGTATTCTTCAGGACCGAGTGCTAGTCAGGATGCAAAACAACAAACTTAGACTTTGGTGGACGCAAAGCATGCCACGCTGTGAAAAAATCAGTCGCTGAGGACTGAGAAAGAGCAAACGAAATAGGCTGAAGGAAAGAAAAAGACTTGATACCCTGTAAGACCAAAATCCAAACCTTTCTAAAGAAAACGCAACCTCCAAGAATGTGATCAACAGTCTCTATTTCATTTTTACAAAGACAGCATTTGAATGGCCCCAAAAAACCACGACTAGAAAGAGAGTCTCCTGTCAATATCTTTCTGTTTAACAGTAGCCATGTAAAAAAATTGATCTTCGACTAACAGAGAGAAAACCACACTACTTTCCAGATGGTCGGATGGAATGAAGAGCTAAGAGGAGGAAGAAGAGCATTAAAACCTTTAGAAGCTGAATAAAAACCATCCTGGCCCCAACCCCATCTATCCTTCTGAGAGAAGTGAATGGGAGCAAGACCTGAAAGAGAAATAAGCAGCAAATTTTTTTGAGGAATTAAACCAACAAGAAGATCTGGAAATTTGCAACCAGTCCAGTTACTAGAACCATTCCAGCTACAGAAATCAACCAATCGAATGAGTCCTTTGTTTGTTTCCCAAGTCAAAAGATCTGAAAGTGGGAGAACATTGGAAAGAGGGGGATTACTGGATATTTTGTCCTCCCATAGAAGGATACTTTTCCCATTACTAGGAATTCCGAATAGCTAATGGGAGAAGAATTCGAAACTTTTCCTGCAAGAGTTCTAGATTGCAGTGCCCGAGGGAGTGTTGGCAGAGGAAATAGATCTCAGCGGGACACCCTTAATATACTTCATTTGGAAAATTCTACTAACAGGGTGGTTTTTATTAGTAAAGAGTTGCCAAAGCAGCTTACCACTCAAAGCTAGATTAGCGAGGCCAGGGTCCCGAATCTGAAGCCCACCAACTGAAAACGAACGTATAAGGACATCCCAACGAACCAAATGTAACTTATTTTGACATCCTTTCCCACCAGACTAGAGGAAATCATGCAAAATTTTAGAGAACTGAGACAGGATACTCTTAGGAGCCAGCATCAAAGAGGATTGGAAAGAAGGAAAAGCTGAGAAAACAGCCTTTACCAAAATCGATTTACCAGCCATTGTTAGCCAATGTCCATCCCAGGAATTGATTTTGGCTTTTAATTTGGAAATAACACCCAACCAAAAAGAGGGGGGGAAGTCCCAATGGTTAAGGGAAGACCTAAATATGTGATCTTTTCCCACTTGTCGAAACCGGGGAAACCCAAGAAATATGAAATTCGGAGGATTGTGGATGTATCAACATTCCATCCATAGACAACGCTCTTTCTTTTGTTTATCAATGCACCTGAAATCTGACAGAATTTTTTGAGAACTTTGCCAAAAGCCTTAGCTATCCTCATGGAGGCACCACCGAGAAGAAGGGTGTCATTAGAAAATAGGGCATGGTTGATTGGACCCACTCCCCTTACAATTCTAATACTCAGGAGATAACCAGCTTCCTTTTCCACTATCAAATTTCTACTAAGAGCTTCTGCCAACAAAATATATAAGAAGGGAGACATCGAACAGCCTTGGCGAAGGCCTCTGGAAGCTTTAAAGAAATCTGAAGGTCTACCATTGACTAATGGCGCTATCCAAGACCCATTAGTACATTCTTTGATTAGATTTACAAATTCTAGACTAAACTCGAAAGAGAGTAGGACATCATAGAGAAAAGAGAGTTTATCGAAAGCGTTTTTCATATCGAGCTTAATTAGCATACATTTCTCCTTCCTTTGAGAGCTTGAATGAAGGGCTTCCTAAACTTGGATGACATTATCCACTAGATGTCTGCCCTTAACAAATCCCCCTTGGAGAGCAGAGATTAGTGTTTTGAGCAGAAGCTTAATCCTGTTGGCTAAAATTTTAGCTAGAATCTTGTAAGAAGCATAACACAATGAAATCGAACAGAATCTACCAAAGGAAGAAGGATTAACTTCCTTAGGGATGAGAGATAGAAATGTGGAATTTGTACAGCCACGCACCTTTCCTTTTCTTTGAAAAGCGGACACCATGTGAACTAAATCAGTTTTAATTATGGACCAACAAACTTTATAGAAGTGGAAAGAGAAGCCATCTGGCCCAAGAGCCTTGTCTGGCTCCATAGCCCAAATAAACTCAATAATTTCCGATTCATAAAAGGGTTTCATTAGAACACAATTTTCTTCAGGACTTACTAGGGAAGGTATGTTCTCCAAATATTTAGCAACAACTTCCTTTTCTGACTTACCATCTTCCTGATAGAGAAGCTAAAAATGCTTACTAGCTGACTATTTTAATTGCTCCTGTCCTGAAATAATAACACCATCCTCAGAGGAGATTTCTGAGATATGATTCTTGGAGAGGTGAATCTTGCATTGGCGGTGCAAATATGCATTATTCATATCATCGGACTTCATCCAAAGACAACGAGATTTAAGCCTGAGATTTTCTTCTTCATTTCTAAAAGAGAGAGAAGCATTGGACTGGGCCAATTTCTCCAAAGAAAGAAGCGAAGAGGAAATATCTATATCTTCCATACCGAGTTGAAGAGATGCTAATTCAAAAACTCTGACTACCCTACTAGCCATAGGAGTGGGGAGAGGAGTCTTGGCCCAATTCTTAAGCGCTTGCTTGGTACTCTTCAATTTCTGCTCCCAAACAAAATTGGGAGAGCCCACAACATACTGGGACCATGACTGGGAAACAACATCCATATACCCAGCTCTCTCTAACCAGAGAGGGATGAATCTGAACAGGATATGCCCTAATTCCTCTTCCTTTTCAAACAGCAAACTGAGTGGATGATGGTCTGAAGATAACTTGGGAAAAAAATTTGTAGATATGATGAACCTTTCATGAATTAAAGTGTTGTGAACAAGGAACCGGTCAAGTCTGACCGAAATATTAGCAGCGCCCACTCTGTTGTTTGACCAGGTAAAATGACCCAACTTGGGCTTCAAATCTATCAAACTCCAAGCTTGAATCAATTCCTTGACCGAAATGAGCATAAAATCCTTGCCGCTCAGACCACCTTTTTTCATTAGGAGAAAATGTGATATTTAAATCACCAAGAATTACTATATTGTTTGGAGAGGAAGAATTAAAAAACTCAGATAGCATCCTCCAGCAAACCTATTTTTCAACATAATTGACAGGCACATAAAGGTTAAAAAGGGAAACGGAGAACTTACTAGCAAAGTGAAGGAGTTCTGTAAAATCCAGTGCTGAGTGGCATGAAAATCTAACAATTGAAAATTCTCAGCACTCCATAAAGTGGCTAATCCTCCACATGTGCCTCTAGCACTGACCGCTTTTCCTGAGGTGAATCTCCATTTATTTTTGCTAAGGATAAGAAGAGCTTCCTCCTCGATTTTGGTCTCTTGGAGCAAGAGGATTTCTGAAGGGACCATTGTCAATAAATCTTTGACTACTTGAAATTTGGATGGGCTCCCCAATCCCCTGCAGTTCCAAGAGACAAACTACATTACTTACCCTAATTCGATGGATTTTCTACTCCCTTTAAAGGCTTGGTTCACTTGTTTCTCCCATAGGACATTTCTATGGTGGATTGGCTTCCTTTCGTTTTTAATCTTTCTGCCTCTTCTTCACGGATTTCCTTCTTGGATTTCCTGCTAGTCTTTTTGGAGAACTAACTGATTCTTCATCTGAAGAACCAGGGATGACAGTCAATTTTTTATGAGCTATATTAGCATAAGAAGGTAGAGAGCTATCCCTAAGAGGGGCATATTCAACCTTGGAAGAATTTGAGAGAGAAGGATCAGCAACTATGCCTTCGGATGCCAAAACGAGCCCATCAATTTGCTATAATTTTCCTTCTTCAAGAACTTCGGGAGAACTAAGAATTGATCATGACCAATGGAGGTTTCAACAACCTGAGAAGGGAGTTCCCCAATAGTGGACACCCCATACCCATATTTTTCCTTAGCCTTCTTTCTAGGTCCTTAACAGGTTCCTATTTTTTGAACTTGAGTCCACTGGGCATCTTTCTCTTGATCAATTTCAATTTCTGACTTTTTCTTATAGTTGCAAGCAAAATGACTGTACTCATGAAAAAATATACACTTTAAAGGGATTTTTTCATAATCCAATTCCTGAACATGAGACCACTCAGCGACAGTTAAATTAATAGCCTCCGACAATCCAATCTCCAAATCCACCTCTACATAAATCCTTGCATAGGAAAATTGGTCTTTCCGATCATCCTTATCTATGTATTTACCAAGCGTGTTCCCTATTGCTTCCAGAGAGTCAGAATTCCAATAGTGTAAGGGGAGGTGAGGGAATCTAACCCAAACCGAAGCTGCGGATCGAACGTCTAGAGAGGGGTCAAAATCGGGGGTCCAATTATTCAAATAGAGCCCCTGAGGGCCCATGAAGTATGGACCATTTTAGAAGATAAGGTCCCAGTCCTCTAGAGAGTCAAATACGAAAACATAAATTCCATGTCCAACAAAGTGATTACAAATACCTTCAACGACAAGAGGGCGCCAATTTCTCTACACCCAGCCATCAATGGACTTTGGAGAAGGCCAAATGCTAGTGAATTGGCTGATTAACCCACGTTCTACAAGATGTAAGGCTGACCGATAGGTACTGTCCATAGGCAATTCAACATATGGGATATCCACTTTCTTCATGAACTTCTGAGCAGGGCCCCCAGTCCTTTTACCACAAGTAGCTATCAATTTCTTGAAAGCCACTAAGTCTGGAGGAAGAGGAAGGGGAGGATCCATCAGGCTCAGAGATCAAGAATACCTCACACCCCAACCAGTAGAAAAAAAAAAAACCAAAGCCTTACTGCAACGAAAATCAACCATAGAGACACAGCAGCCAACCCAAATCTGAACTCACAACCAATATAGCCAGAGAAGCACTAAAAGAGACCAGGCCCTCTACAAAGCACAGTTCACCAAGAATCCCATGCAGCACAAGAAGAAATTCTTAGACAGAGGATCTGTCAAGAAAAGTATCCTCTTTAGAAGGACTCACTCTTAGACGCCAGGGGAGAATAGCACCAGACAAAATGCCAAACCAAAGAGAGGATCCCACTAACAAGAAAGTTGAGAGTGAAAGAGCCAATCTCATGCCGAAACTTCAGCCCAGGAGAATACCCCAAGAAAATCCCAGAGGCCTAGATCCACATAGGGATAGAACCAACTGGGATCCTCCACCAAAATCAACAACCTGTAGATGATCTAAAAACCCAGCAGAAGGCCAAGCCAAGCCGAGAGATAGAAGAGCCTACAAACTCACCACAAAAAAACAGCTAGATCAAGAGTGATTGAAGAAGAGTACAAACCAGTCTGAGAGTGATTGAAGAAGAGCCTGTAGTAGAGACCATTGCAGCAAAAGAAATCGAAATACCAATTCCAACCAACAGGAAAGAGGTCAGCATTTTTCAGCAAACCAAACAAGATCCTGAAAGCAGACCAGCGAGGAACAACTCTCAAAGGTTATCTCTCCTGAGCAATCTTGAGAGGGAGAGCCAAGAGGGATGTCGCTGAAATTTGAAGCTTGCCTGGCCAGACTCATGCACTTCTTCCAGTAATGGAACGATCCTCCTACAAACCAACCCAGCGAGGGTGAACCAGAAGGCTCAACACAGACAAGAAAAATTTAAAAATCTTCTTGGAGCCAAAAACGCTAATATGAATGAATTTTTAAACCCCAGAGGACTATATTTTTGAATGGGTATCTATATGAGAGGAAAGTGTAGCTTTATACCAACCCACCTCAGCCCTCTCTATTAGATTCATTGTATGTATTTATTTAATCTCCCCTTAGATCTATTGAAATTAGGAAACCAAAAAGGTTCCCTAGTTTTGATTGTTGTAGAAAATAACTACCACCTCCTTTTACTACTTCCCAAAACTTCATATGAAATGTCGCCAATGCATTGCACACAGTGAGGAAAAACATGTGACTAGATGGAAACCACCATTCTAGCTACATCATTGTATCTATATAATGGAGGATGAACCCTATTAAAATTTGATGCATTTCTAGCCTCTTCCCTTATATTTATCTCACATGTAGTCTGATTCAACTCCCAAGTATCCTAGGCCACCTTCCACTTAATTTGTTTCAGCATGTAGCACACAAAATACCTCAATAGTAAATATTCAATGAAGGGTACATGGTTAAAGCCTTGCTACATGCGTAGAATAAAATTGTGCAAATAAAATTCGCACAAAGAGTAGTTTGTAAGTACATACACTTGAAACAAAATTCTATAGGACCCATTAACATTAGTAATTAAAGGACTCTCACCTTAAACCATGGAAACCAATTGGATGAGAAATAATTGCTCTTTTAATAACAAGGCATATACAGGGGATGGTGCCTTGCAACCCATTATCTCATGAACAAGTGTTTTCATACCATTGTTTTCCTCTTGTTGCTTCCTAAACTTTTCCTGAGCTGACCTCGACTTCCTTTTATCTCTTTCCCAATTTCTTTCCTTCTAATTATGGAGAAAAATATTTTCATATTTTCTTCTTTCCAAATCCTAAATGGTTTTTTTATATTACACCAAACATACCACACCCACATGGAATGATTCTTTTACTGCTTTCCATTTATCTCTTTGGATAATGGTAAGTCAGTTTGAGTAGAGATTATGAATTTATCCCATTTCACAGTCATATATCCTTCTTCATTTAAATTGTATTCCCATAATGAAGGTTGTTATGTCTTCCCCTTGCCATCCTTTCTTTTTGTTCCTTTGGTTCAGCCTTCCTTCAAGGGTTTCAACTACACTGGACAAGGATTCTAGTCCTAGTGCTTCATATAGTCTCTTAATTTGCTTCCTTAGTTCTCTAATAATTTTCCTCAATCTTTGATTCATCATGGTTAACCTTGCAACTTGCTTGGCCAAATAATGGTTTTTCTTTTTTCTTTCCTCGCATTCTAGGTTCCCATTTTCTAGTCTTGACTTTAGTTGTGTCGAATTCAGTTGTACTAGGATCTGATGTATCCATTTCTTCTTTGATTTTTTCTTCAACATTGGAATAATATGCATCCATATCCCCTGTTGTGCCCTTACCAGGTTCTTGGGAAGTCATTTTTGTATCCTCCATGTCAAATTCTGGTGGGGAAGGATTGTGAGCTTCTTCCATAGTACTTCCATATTTCATTATTAATTCATCAATTGGTTCGTGTGTGTAAGTTGCATAATTCGTCGCTGTTAGAGTAGAAATTACAACATAAGGGATTTCTTTTCCAGGATGAGCCATACCCATTTCAATTTTAGTGCCAATGTTTGGTTCTTATGGAGTAGAAATGGCATATTCTCTAGTTGTTAATTCATCATTTCATATGTATAAACCCCCACATATTCTCATTTTAAATCCACACCTGGCTCTTATGGAGTAGGCACGACATTCTCCTTGGTAGGTTTTGGGGAAATAACTACGAGTTCCCCTTCCTTATCAATCACCATTTCATCATGTTTACATTCACCAGTTTCTTCATTTGGTTCTTGTGTAGTAGTTATAGGAGTAATGAATAGTGGTTCTATAATGGGTGGCTTTAGGCCCAATGATATCGTCCTTCTCCTAGGAAAAAATGCCAGGAACTCTACATCCCTCTTTTTTATTCTTTGTGGTGTATGGGGCATTGTTGGTTGCTCCTCTTCAATAATACAAGGCTTCCAATTTTCTTCAGGGGGTTAGTTTTCAATGAATTCTACATAACTTTAGGAAAGGGTCTCCATAGGATTATTCTCATTCGATTCATTCTCCTCTTCAGGTTCATCATTCTAGTCAACCTCATCTACTTCATTCACAACCCTTGTTTAATAATTAACTGAATTTTCCTCCTACTAAATCCCCCCATTGTCTCTCTCATCTTGTTTTCTCACGGCTTCTGATTGTCTCCAAATTGTTCTTCATTACCCAAATATTCATGCAACGTCTTCTCACCCTGTTGAAAATACTCTTGCTCCTCTTTATTTTGTTGTTCTTCCTCAACTTGTTTATGTAGGCCCAAAAATTGGTTTCAGTATGATTACGCATCTTTGAGGGAAGAAAAGACAAGTATTTTAACTATCCCATGATTCCTCAATGTTGGTAAAGTGTGTTTTGTGCCCCTTGCAACTCTTTTCATTAATTGCAATGAACCCAAAAGAAAGTAAGGGATATTCAATCGTTCACCATGCCTCAAATGAGTGAGTAATTTAAGATGATATGAAAAGATTACCTGGTATATACCTTTTCACGTGAGGTAATTTTAAATGTATAGGGCCAATTCCTTCCAAATTTTGGACAATGAGCTTCAAGCGTAACCCTTATCTTGCCGCTGCAGCATCTCTCCTTCCTTACAAAACTCTTTCTTTGCTTATGTCAATCATGTCATCATGCTAAACCATAATTATCCAATTGGGGGTAAGCATGTAACTCTTGTTTTACTTTCCCCCATGGCCAAAACATCCATGCCCTTAACTATCTATTTCTCCTCATTCAAATTCCAAGAAAAATACAGTGTTATCCATTTTCCAAACCCCTATAGCTTCTCAAAATATGTAGCCTGGCCAACGTTTTGAAATAATTGATAAACTTCCCTTTTTATCCATAGTTGCTCTATGTGTTCTAGTTTGTGGCGTACCACGAATTCTCCCATCCTCAAATATATATTGGCTTATTGTTCACTTCAGAGGTTGTAGCAAATATTTGTTGCAAACATAGGCTTTAGTTTTAATGCAAAAATGGAAAGGTGGCGAGGCTTTTTTATCTAAGTTGGGAAAGTTTCCTATTTTAGTTTTGGAGGATTTGGTCATGTGAGCAATTAATTACTTATGTTGGGTGGCTTATGTGGTCTTATAGAATTATATCTTAGGAATAATACACCCCCCAACTTAATTTCTTTGGGAACCCACATCCAATCAACACGAATGTTTCAATCAATTTTCATACTGCTTTGAATTAAGAAACAATAAAATGGTTTGAGTGGTCCACGCCTAAGTTAACTTACCTCTCATCATGACTGGTGGAGTGCGTGGGATCATGATATTCCTTGATGATATTGTAGGTGTGGAAAAATCAAGTGAATGTCACAGCAGCACATAATTGATCATTATTGTTGAATTGACCAACGCATGGCAACCATATCTGGAAAAAATATAATGACAAAGTTGGAGTTGGTTGTTCACAACCACCGCCAAATTGGAAGAGAAAACTTATTGTATTTGGTGGAATAATAAATTGTTGTTATCTGATGAAATGAAGAATTGATTATTTGAATCTTAATCCCTACTTTAACGTGAACAAGCATGATGTGATTTTCTTAGACCAACAATCATTACTTGATCATGATGTTACTTATACAAGTAACAACAATTTATCAAGAAATTGTGATAAATGAAATTTAGTATATGCCAGATTCATTGCTTGGAGAAGTAAGACCACATCGCGAAGTAATAACACCAAAATAAGTAACAACAAAGTTTTATTCTTGAAAGAGTGTCTTAATTGTGACAAGCATTTATTTAAAAGAAAAGAAATCATTATTCCAAGAATTTCATTTCAAATGCCAACTTCTAGAGAACTAGTTTTTAGCTGACATCTTCCTCATTGCATTTGAAAGGAATTTTCACAATCAAGATTTATTTATTTTCTTCAAATACCTGTCGCTATCAAGCTAGTTTTCAACTGGAACCTGTCCAATTGTGCTCCAAATGTAGTTTTCACAACTAGATTATTATTATGTTGAATTAAGTTGTTGTGGATGTAGAGGAATTCTCCTCCTTCAGTACCAGCTGGAAATGTGGATTAGAATAAATATGTTGAACAAAAGAATCCTCTAAAGATGGATTACTATAAACCCGTAGGTGATGTCCATTTGCAAGCAGAGGCGTATGGTATTCATCTGTGGTGACAAGATTAATAGTCCCATTGTTGAATATTGTATACACTTCATAAGGACCTAGCCACCTAGTCCAAATTTTCCCTTTAAAATATTTGAATTTGGAATCATGCAATAGGGCCCAATATCCTGATGGAATACCTTTTTCTTAATAAGTTTATCATTCCACTTAGCATGTTGTTGTTGAACAATATCAGTATATTGTAACAATGCTAATTAAATTTCATCTAGATCATTGATTTGGTTCAGCTTATGCTTTTGAGTCCTTGGTAAATCCAATTCAACTTCTACAGTTTTTCTAAGTGTATTGACTTCAAATTCAATTGAGAATATTGGTAACTTACCATACACCAACTTAAATGGAGAAAATATTTTGGTACTCCACCAAGCAATCCTATATGCCCATAGAGCTTCTGGTAACCTATCAGTGCAATCTCTATGGTTGGCCATAGTCTTTGTGTGGATGTTTTCTAGTACCTTGTTTGTACTCTCCACCTACCCGTTGGTTTGTGGATGATATGGTGAAGTGACATGGTGTTGGATTTTATACCTTGAAAGTATCTCTTCAATATTTTTCCCTATAAATTTTGATCATTTGTCAGTGATTATCTCCCTAGGCATTCCATATCGAACAAAAATTTTATTCAACAATTAATTAATGATGACCTACTTTGTTGCTCTAGGAAGAGCCCTTGCCTCAACCCACTTAGTAGTGTAGTCTATACAGACTAGAATATATGATTTCTATTGAGATGGGGGGTTAAATGGGATCACAAAATCAAGATACCACTTCTCAAAGGGATCTATAACCACCTAAACTTGTAACAACATCTCATGTGATTGAATGGGTTGACCCATCCTCTGGAAACTGTCACACATTTGTACATATTCTTTTGCATCTCAAAAAAATAGTGGGCCATTAATAGCCCATGTGCAATGCTTTGTTGTTTTTCATCCTCTCAACGAAGTGTCCTCCATAGGGGTCATTGTGACATGACTTGAAAACATAAAGGATTTGATATTCTCGGATACATCTTCAGATGATCTAATCAAGTCTTGTATAGAAAAGAAAACAATTCACTCATGAGTACCTTACACTCTGTTGGATAATCCTTCATCATTCTCTAATAGAGAGATGGTGAGGTAACTTAATTGCAATAAGAAAATTATCATTATATGTGCACAGGGCATATGAACAGAAACTGTGAATAGATATTCATCTGGAAAGTCATCTTCTATAGGATAATTTCTACTACAAATATACTACTACATTATCTTTACCAGGTTTGTCAACAATCGTAATATCAAACTCTTGTAATAGTAACAACCATCTAGTGACTCATGCATTTGTGATAGGTTTGTTGGAGAGATACATGATTGTCGAATGGTATGTGTGAATGGAAATTGGATAACATGTGATATAATGTTGAAACTTGTTAACTAATAACTCCACTATAAGAAAATACTTCTCTATAACTATGTGGTTTAATTATGCGTAAGTTAAATTTTTAATAGCATAGTAAATAGTGTATGGTTTCTTGCCTTCCTCTTAACCCAATAACACCCCAACAACTGTATCGGATGCATATAAAGCATTTTGAAATGGAAATCTCCAGTCTTGTCCTCATAAAATAGGGGTTGTTGATAGTAATTCCTTTAATTTCCCAAAAGTTGAATCAATCTTGTTACTCTAAGAGAAATATGCATATTTCATTAATAAATAAACAAAGGAGAGGTGATTTTAGAATAACTTTCCATAAAACAATGGTAGAAACCATTCTTACCCAAAAAAAGTGTGTACCTCTTTCTTCATCTTAGGTGGAAGGATGTCAAGTATTACCTTCACCTTCATTGGGTCAACTTGAATACTTGTAGCAGATAGAAAATGTTCCAGCACAATCCCTTTTGTCATTATAATATGGCATTTTTTAGTGCTCAATGAAATATTTCCTTGTTGATAGTGCTTGAGCACTTTTTCTAGGTCGGATAATGCTTCCTCAAAGGTAGTACCATATGGTGTAAAATCGTCCATGAAGATATTGACATTATCATTAACCATATCTGAGAAAATGCCCAAAACTACCCTCTGAAAAGTAGCAGGAACGTTGCACAATCCAAAGGGGAGGACTCGATATGCAAATGTACCCCATGGAGAGGTACAAGTAGTATTATCTTTGTCTTCAGGGTCTATTTGGATCTAGTTGTAGCCATTGAAACCATCGAGAAAAGAAAATGATTTCTTTCATGAGAGAGTTTCAAACACTTGAGCTATTAAGTGCAATGGGAAATGGTATTTTTCTGTGGATTTATCCAACTCTTTGTAATCTACACAAATCTACCATTTTCCATTTTTCTTTGGAACTATGAAAATAGGTGATACCCATTCCCTATCAGATATATGGTCAATGAAATTAACATCCAACAGCTTTTGGAGCCCCTGTTTCACAATGTCTCATAATGTAGGGTTCATCCTCCCCTATGGTTGTCTAGCTGGGGTGAAATATTTCTTGATATAGATATGGCGTGTATAGATATGGGGTCTGCAAAAGGAAATAACTAGAACCATTATCCAAACAATGAAAGCAAATAAAAAGGGCTCTTAGACATTATTCATTCAGATGTATGTTTGTCAATGAAAACTAATTCATTAAGCGGGTATGTTTACTATGCTTCCTTTATTGATGACTACTCCCGCAAACTTGGATCTATTTCTTGAAAAATAACGATGAAGTGTTTAAAAATTTCAAAGAGTTTAAGGCTCTTGGAGAAAACCTCTCTGAAAATAGGATCAAGATATTAAGATCAGATAATGGAGGAGAATTCACATCAAGTGAATTCAATGAGTGCTACAAAGAAGATGGGATTAAGAGGGAGAAAACCTTTCCCTATAATCCACAAGAAAATGCTCCCTCGTGGGGCCATGAATTATATATTTTGTAGTTGCTTTGATTGTTATATTCCCTCTGCATTCAAAGAGATTTTATGTTTCTTGTGTTGGATTTTACATTATTTGCTTTGCTTGAAACCTCTTGCTCTTTTCTGTAGATATTACTCATTGGAATTGGAAATATACATTTCATTTTCATGTGTAGGTTTTGGTTTGTTTTGGACTTGGAATTCATGAGTGATCCATGTTGTTTTGAGCCTTTCTTTGCTTGGGGTGATTCTTGTTTCCTTTTGCATCCTGATTTTTTCAGTGCTTGGTAGGAAAGATTGGTTCTTCGTTTCCTTGTCTATTTCAAAGAGAAGTTTTAGTTTTCTCTCTCCTTTGATTTATTCGCAAGTATGTTAATCGATTTTCTTCTTGTTTTGTGTATAACTGTTTGAAATTCTAGATCTTACTTTCATTAAGAAGAAATATATGTTTTCAGCTTTGCGTGCATTAGAGTTAGTTTCGTTTGGAAACTTTAGTGAAATCATCTTTCCATTAAGTTTTTATGCATCTTTTTCAACCATGAAAAGATAGGAAACATTTTTGGTTTATTTATGTTTGATGTTTTCTAGATCTCTTTCTTATTTGCTTTGAAGATTGTTTGGGGTGCATTGATATTTCACTTTTCATTTGAAAAGATAGAATTGCATTAGCATTTGGGTGTGCATTTTTGGGAAGAAAAGTAAATCTCTCTCCCTCTCCTAGGTAGAATTTCATTGAAGAGGAAAACTTGCATTATCATATAGATCAGTATGCGCCTCCTTTACATTCAAGTTTTCACTCCATGGTTCCAACTAAACACACAAGATAAAATTAATGGTAGTACTAGGTTAAAACTTTTAGCAATTTGAGTGATAAGTGAGAGACGTGTTCGGGCGTCGTTAAGCATAGGAGTTGTCGTTACTTGTTTGCACTACAACCCGGGACTTGCGCGGTTCTTCCATGTACCATCAGTATATCAAATGGCCTTTCATGTACCCTTGAGGTATATACAAAGGTACTTCACGTACTTGATTGTATATAGGAATGCCCCTTGTGAACGGTTGTGCATTAGACAGCACTACTACCGATTTGAGCTCCCACGTACCTAGAGTATATTGGAAGACCCTTTTAGGAATCCTCAAACCATCTGAGTTATTCTTTTGGCCTGTCCTGTGAGGTTCCTAACTCTTATCCACTCCTTTCACATGTTTGCTTGTTGCTTTTAGTTTGAGTAGTACTTGCTTGTGTGTGGTAGTTAGGCGTTTATTAGAGAGTTTAGAGATGGCATCCCAATCTGGGACTACTACTCAAGAGTTCCCTTTCCAAGTTGTACCTTTTGTATTCCCTCCAAGTGAAGGTATTGGTCCTCCCTTTATTGCCACTCTAAATCTTCCTATATTAACTATAGGATTACCGGTCTGGCTTTTTAATGCGGTAATTCCTGTTACACCTAATGTCTCAAATGTCAAATCTCCTCTCGGAGAGGATCGAACTCAACCTAATCCCTCTCCTTCTTCGTCGGTTATTGTTTCACCCCTTTCTTATTCTTCACTTGACCAAAGCTCTATGGTTAGTAGTCATGTGGATAAGAAGAAGAAGAAAGGGAAGGGTAAGAAGAAGAAGGATAAGAAAGAGAAAAAGCAGCAACCATCTGCTCTTGATAGTGCCCATTCTAAGAGAACACCCGAAAAACCCAAGTTCCCTTGTAATATTTGTAAGGGGGACCACCTTCTTAAGGAGTGTCCCAGTCTCTTCCGTGTACAAGAAGAGTGGTCTAAAAGGTCCAAACCATCTGTGTCATCAACCTCTGATCATCATGTTGATGATACTCCCTCAACCAGTGACCCATTGGTAAAAGGTCGTAAGGGTAAAGTCTTGTATCCTTGTTTGATATGCAAGGCTATGCATCATACTTTTCTTTGTCCAAGCATGGATGAAGCTTCGCGTTGGTTGGAAAATATTACTAATCATCAATAGGTGATTCCAACAAGTGATGGTAAGTTATCCCTCGATTCCTCGTTGGTTGACCAAGTGATCAATTCAGTTTCATCTACAATTGATCCCACTCTTCCTTTGGAGAGTAAAGTGGTAGAGACAATGTCATATCCACCCGATCCCACTCTTTCATCAGAGAGTGTTAAGATTGAAGTAGTCTCTTTGAACAAAAATTCATCTTGTTCTTCTCTTACAATAGAGAATGAACCAAAACCTGCTAAGGTTTTCATGCTTCATTATGATTGTTCTCTACAATAGGAAATTTTGTCTGTTTCGATAGAACCCTCTCCGAGTAGTGAGGTTATTTCCTTTGACTGGAGTAATCTAACAGAGTCTCATCTTCATTCGAGTTTTCCTTTCCAGATAGTTGTGAATGTTACTGTTAGGCGAATTCTTTGCACTATTGTTGACGAAGGGGATTCTGTTAGTATTCTATCCTCAACTGCTTGAAAATCTTTAGGTTCACCTCAACTTGTGCCATCCACTGATTAGATATTGGCTTTTAATAGAAGACCTACTGCACCTTTAGGGACCCTTCCTTATTTGCTTATTACATTAGGAGGGAAAACTGTCTGTATTGATGTTATGGTGGTCCAAGTTCCTTTAGATTTCAATATGCTCCTTGGACGTGATTATGTTTATGCCATGAAATCTGTAGTGTCCACACTCTTTAGAGTTATGCATTTTCCCCATGATGGGAATATTGTGACCATTTATCAGCTTTCTTTTGTTACACCTGACCATTGCATTACTCCTAGTAGTCAGACTGCCTTGAATGTGCCGCGTGTTCTTGTGATTCCTTCCCCTTCTTCTAGTTAGCTTCTTCCCATCATAGGTAAAATGAGGGGCATGGCTCTAGTCTATGGACATCATAATGGAGCTAAGCCGCTAGATTTTATTTAATGGGGGCAACCTACCAACCACTGGATATCATGTTGGGTAGGAGCAGGTTGGCGAGCACAATTCTTTTTTTGTGTCAAGCTCGTTAAAAAATGAAACAGGTTGGAGAGCATAGTTTACTTTTGGTTTCAAGCTCGTTAAAAAATAAAACCACTCCTCAAGAATATTTTACCTTTTGGTTTCAAGCTTGAATAAAAATGAAACCATGCTTGTGAGCATAATTCCCATTCTGTGTCAAGATTGTTAAAAAATGAAACAGATTCCTATGAGTAAAGTTCCCATTCTATGTCAAGCTCGTTAAAAAATGAAATGGATCTCCCCAAACATAGTTACCTTTCGTTTCAAGCTTGTGTAAAAATGAAAAGATCCCCTTCCCTTGAGTCAAGATTTCCCTTTAGTGTTAGAACTTGAACCTTCTTTTCACCTGCCTGATTCTCATTATTCCTACCCCCCTGGTGAACATTTTCACATTAGTAACCAGGTTTTTTAGGTTGGGTATGGAAGAAGAATCATCAGACAAAACGAAGTCGGGGGGCATGTCGAGCCCCTAGCAACCATGACAGGGGTAAGCTTCACTAGCAATCATGCTGGGGGCAAGATTCTTACCTCTGTATATCATGTTAATGGGATTTTTCAAGCATAGTTTACCCATTGGTTTCAAGCTTGCGTAAAAATGAAACCAATATTCGAGCATTCTTTCAACTGATCTTCGAGCTCGTTAAAAACAGTAAGATGGTGTTGAGCTTACTTTTCATTTTTTCGCGCTCTGGTTAAAACATGAAAAGTGGTTTGAGCTTAGTTTATTACTTTTTCATGCTCTGGATTCAAACATGAAAAAGTCTAATGGCGTCTCCTTTAAAATATTTTTGGACTCCCTAAATATGAAAAGATTGTCGAGTACTTGTCTTCTTCATACTCATGAAAGTATTTGAAGAGTCATTCATCTGATGGTAGGTTATCGTTTTTTCGGTTTTGATGAACTATTTACGAAAAAGGAACACTCCAGACAATCATGACTGGAAGAGTTCTCTAAGGTATTATTTTATACTTTTCCAGGCCTTAGGGACTAAATCATACGAAAAAGGACCCTGTGGAGTCTTCTTCCATGGTCGTTCAGACTCTCTAAACATGAACGATACCAAGTTTTCTTTCATTGGACTCGTTAAATTAAACATTGAGAGACCCTCTTTTGGGAACGAACCCCTCCTCTATCAGGTTCGTAAAACATATGAGTTTGGACTTGTCTTCGGACGAGCTATAATGAGTGTTTGTTACCCTCTTTGAACTCGTAAAACCGGAAAGAGGCACTCATCAACCATGATGGGGAAAATGGGAAGAGAATCATTTTCCAAATAAATCGCAGTAGTTTGTCGTTACCTTTGAACATGGCACTTATTTGCATATCATTTCAGTCAATTGGGTATTCAGCTAATCTCCATGACAATCCACTTTCATGAGCAATGTCAGTCCTTTGAGTCTTTCAAAAGAATGCATTGTCCATCGTCGCGCTATGTGTTTGTCTGGTCTAGTCATGCTGCCAAGTCTTTGATCGTGTCGCCTGATGTTCAAAGGGAAGTTGAAGAAGTTTTACCTCTGC
Source organism: Pseudotsuga menziesii (assembly GCA_001517045.1). Classification (NCBI taxonomy): domain Eukaryota; kingdom Viridiplantae; phylum Streptophyta; class Pinopsida; order Pinales; family Pinaceae; genus Pseudotsuga; species Pseudotsuga menziesii. The sequence goes on from LPNX011197969.1 coordinate 211,054, forward strand.
AGTCAAAACAGTCTCTGTGTCAGTACTTTTGAGTCAGTATTATGGTTACTACATTCACATCATTTCAGAACTATGTTTCGAGTTTCATGTCATCGATATGGGACTCATCATGGCCCTCCTTCGACAAGACTATTCATGTCGACATCAGCTCATCATTCGGGAAATACTCTTAGAAACAAAATTTAGTACCTTGAGATCTGTATGCCTTAATGACAGATTCTCTCACTCTCAACATAGGTTCACATCATCGACCTTTGATCGATAGAATCGACTGGGTGTTCAACATCAAGACATCTATTCACACTCAATAGATTGTACTAGGGTACCTTAGGAATCATTGACATCAATGGTGATCTCCCTCACACTTGTTAATGGTTCAAATCATTGGCTGGTAATCAAGTGGTTTCTACCATGTTCTACTTCATATCATTGTAATCACATAGATAGAATCATACTTTGTGGAAGACGAGACGAAGACCCTAGGTAGTTGTTTAGCGCTCATTGCTTTCCCCAAATTGCGATGGAGTTTTGTATATCTAGCATGGATCCACATTTGTATGGTCATGGCTATGCTCAAATTTGCGTGTGTATGACATAGATCTATGTTGCATGTCTGGTAGCTATGTCCAAGTTTGAGTCCTCTATCACATGGATGTACATTGTATTCTAGTATCCATGCTTGTTTATTCCTCTCATGGATCTACCTTGTATTGGTCTGCAGCCATGAATTGGTTACATTTGTTTATGAGTCAAAAGTATTGATGTACTACATATGCCTATTGGATGACATTCTCTGACCGAGCTGACATTTTCACCTCGAAGTGACAACTTGTTCTCTCAAAGCTCTCGCTTATCGTATCCCTCTAAGTCTCGTGCTTTGGGGAGAATTGTGTTATACCTAAATCCTGTCACCATCATGTGATGAGACCCTTAACTTCCATGTTTTCCCTTAATCCCAATAATTAGAGTAGAAACTTGATATGTTTGTCAATTCTACTTGAAAAAAACTAGCACCGCGCTTACCTTGTGGCTGATGAGTGGTACCTTGCTCAGCACCACCTGTATCATGTTATAGAGAAGTGGTGCTACCGCATATGGTATTTGGTCTTAAAGTGGTTCTCATCTAAACCACTATGTCATAAGGGAACAAAAGCGGTACCCTGGGTAAAATGGGAAAAAGAGAAGTTTCTCGAGGCTTCTAGAACTTGAGCCTCGTGTCCTCCCTTATCCCTATCATTATGGGTTAGTTTGAGATCAAGATCCCCCATGGGAGGATCTTAGATCCACCTCACCCATAATTCTCTCAACTATTCCTATCCATTGAGCCTTATAAATACAAGCTCATATCCATAGTTGAGGGGGACAACTATAGATGTATTGTTATGATGTTGGATTGACTACCTAGTCCAAATCATTGGAGAGCATAGAGAGCAAAGTTGGAGCTTATGGGGATGAAGTGTTTGTCTCGTGGAGAGGCTTGTCGACACTAAGGAAACAGTTGTAAGATTCTCCATATATTCTTAATGCAAAGCTGATTTCTGTCCCACATTATTGTTGTTTTGATTTCACATGTACATGTTGCTAGATTCCTTAGTCACTAGCATGGATAAGTAGATGATTTTCTGGTAGTTTTAATGTGCTTGTATGTTTGATATGTTTGCGGGTACAAAAGTTCACAATCGAAGAAGTATTCCAGGTGTCTACATTATTCAGGGAAGGTCTTCATGCTTTGTTGTTCACTCATTTGTTCTGGATCTGAACCATTCAAACCAGAGGAACAGCTTCTGTCCGCAGAAGGTGCAATATTCCTGATAAAAAGCCTCTGTCTCGTGTGAAGTTTGAATACTTTGGAGACAAGATTTAAATAGTCTGAAAGTAACTCCCTCAAAAAAGGGAGTGAATAATATGGTAGAAAGTTGCAATGGTGTGGTAACTCAGTCTAGGGAAGGGTACTCCTGGCTAGACTTGTTGGCCCGAAAGGGTTAGAATGTCAGACAAGACCTGTTGATACTAGGAGGATTACTATGTTTTCCTAGTCTTGTTTAGCTTGAAAGGGTTTGCAAGCTAGACAAGTCTTGTTGGTCCCAAGGGAGATCCATCTATCCGACTAGGCTTGTTGGCTTGAAAGGGTTAGAAATTCAAACAAAATGCCCGGATAGATCTACCAAAGAACCCACCAAGATGTTGCTCCAAGATGGTCAGTGGGAAAGAGGTAGTATTAATATCCCTATACTAATGTGGCAGGTTCAGTATTTTCATACTGATGTTGTTGTGATGTTGATGAGACAGTTTCAGTATTTCTATACTAATGATGATGATGTTCCAACATCTCTATGTTGAGAATGCAAATGATGATCTAGCAATTATTAATGATGTTTGTAACACCCCGGTTTTGACCCCGTGGTATTTTGATTGTATATGATGTAAATATTGTATGGAATCGTGGGAAGGAGCTCAAGGCCAATGCCCGTCCATTGATTGATGCTTTGTGTATAGGTGATCAAGGTTGATGCCTACGGTTTTTGCTGCTAAGTCAAGCACATTATATATATATTTGTGAATATCATGTAAAATGCAAACTAGTAAAAATACCACAACTAGTTATGTGTCACAACGGTTAAAGAGATGGGGGCATGATTTCACAAGGAATAGGGAGGGGGGATCTATTCAAACCTTGAACCATTGGGGAAAATCCATGTGTCTAAATAAAACACCCAAAAATGTATGCTCATTCCCTCATGCGTTTACATTTCCATCTTCCCTCACGATTTAGAGAGCTGGGGCGACATATTTGATCATTCGGTTCATTCATTGTGCTGGAGGGGGGGGTATCCTCACCATGGTGGTTCATCCAAAACCTGCAAGCATAACCGTGTATGTGCTCTGTGTTATTTGTTCCAAACCATTTACCCTTACCCAACAGTTATGAATCTCACAAGGCTAAGCGAATTGTTGTTTTGTTGAGTGTTTGGGTGGTGGAGATCACTCGATTTTATGAAAGAGTGCTCCTGCGAGCTTTTCCCAGTGTCATCGAGCATCGGTTCATCACTCTTAATGGTGGTATGATTTACCAAAGTTGTGGAAGCTATTTTTGTAGTGGTCTCCTCTGTTACAGAGTGAGTGGAGCCTGTTTACTATGTTTTACCTTGTGGTTATTGTGATGTGCACCCTAGTTTTGGGTCTGATTTGTATGCAAGACTTAGGGGTGGAAGAGAAGAGGAATGGGCTTGTTAAACTAATGCAGAGAGGAACCTCATGAAAAGATAAGAATGGTTGGGAAATCCCCACTACACGACCCTGAAGAGCACTCGAAGCGGAGGCATAGCCAAGGGAACATAGAAGGGGATGCTTCTTTGTGTTGCGGTGCAATTATTGTAGATACCGAGCCAGATAGATCTTGTGTAGGTGTCCCTAGTTCTTGAATGAACCAATATCTTAGCCTTTCTACCTTCCCACCACCTTAGTAGCCTATTAGCCCAAGGGATATTGGTTTGGATGGTATCCCGTTCACCCAATTGGATCTTGGCTTAGCTGTGTCTTGTCGTGCACTTGGCCTTGTGTGTAATCCTTGGTTGGACAACTTGATAAAACCAACTATGTTGTCTTGGATGAGTTTTTGTTGTATCCTTGGATATGTGTGAGTATGCTCGTGTTACCTTATTCCTTGTGGGAATCATTCCCAGCTTGGGGGTGGCAATGTTGCTGAGAGATTGATGAGCACACTGGCCTATGGTTGGGTGGAACGTTGCTGCGACATAGCTGGTTGCGGGACAAACTTCTTTCAAAGTTAAGTATCTCCGTGTTAATCTCTACCTCCGCATGTGCTTGATGTAATATGATGAACATGTTTAATGTGTTGAATGGATGAATTGCTTCCATTGTATAATTGCAATTGTATGCATTTGTGTATGTTTCTTTCAATGCATTTTTAAATTATGTTATGGGGCTTAGATTGTCGGATTGGTGATGGCCTGGATGATCAAATCTATCCAAGACTTATTTTAACAGGTTAGATTTCCTTCCGCAACTCTTCTTTCCACAACTTGTGGGATGCAGGATGCGGAAACGTCCTTCTGTAAATCTCTATTTCTGTAAATCTCCTTCTGCAACCCTCCCTTCTGCATGCAGGATGCAGGAGGCAGGATGTGGGATGTGGCTTCACAATATCTGTTTACGCATCTAATTATATCCGCAATAGTCTTTCTGCATATGGGGTGCGGGATCGCAATTTCTCCGCAGATCTTCGTCTGCAACTCTCCTTCCCGCAACAGTCTATTATGGACGTGGGTTGCGGGATGCGGGATCATAATTTCCATATTTCCTGATTCAGCAAACTCAAGATTTCCGCACCATCGATTCATGTGGATTGATTCTCAGTCATTGATCTATGTCCAGATGCGGAACAGACTGTGACCATCAAATTCCATCGCGGTCTTTCTTCGTCGTTCGATCTCCTCTGAGATTTTCTTCGTAGATCGTCGAATGGATCACTAACAGGATCAATTTCTCTATTGTTGGGAAGTTAGAGGATTTATGCATAGACTTGAATAGATTGAACTTCGATTCGGATGCTCGTTCATCATATGCGTGGAACTATGGTCGGGTTTCTCCTCTAAAGCGGGAGGGGACGTGACAGTATGGTATCAGAACTGCTGGTTGCAGCACTAGGGCCTAAATGGGCCAAGTTGAACAATTAACATAACTCATGTTACAACTTTGGACCTCAAAGGGTCCTGAAAGATGAAAAATGACAGCGCGTGTGTGCACCAGATTGCATGAAAATGGAAAAGAACACCCAGGTTGTGATTTGACAGAGTTGCTGGTTGCAGCATTGGTATAAATGTGCCAAGGCAAATGGTTGTAGAAATAAAAATACAACAAGAAAGAATGTTATTTAGCATAATTGCTAAACTTAGCCAACCCAACGAAATGCACTGTGACCATGATTTGAATTCTACTACAATCTTGACTGATCATGCCTGCAATAATCAATTGGTAAGTAATTTATTTTGATTTATGAGATTGTCTAACAAACGATGTTGTTAATAGATTTTGCAGAGTCATAGTGCATATCAAAACGTTGGTCTTGGTCCAACCAAGAAGGTTAAAGAAGATCAGCTCCAAGAAGATTAACAGCATGGATGATGCACAGGATCCCTGTGGGCATGGGGAAGATGTTATGGGGGTGAAGCCAAGAGACCCATAAGAGGCCAAAAATCCACTCCAATGCTGGAGATGTGGACGACCCCATTTGTGTCGGATTTTTCCACAAGGGGAAGGGCATGTAAGGACAGCTTACAATGTCCAAGGTCATGGAACTGAAACTGTTGCGAAGAGGGAACAAGAGAGTTCCCTAGATGTTGCAGCTACCATAAGAATCCTGAGGGCAGAGTTGCAGGATTGCAAAGAAGAAAATAAGAGGTTGGTCAAGGCTTTAGTAGAGAAAAACTAGCTTACTACCGCCATGCTACTGAGTTTGGCAGATCTCCAAAGGAAGATAGAATTTGGGCATTAGTTAACAAACATGAAAGGAAGTAGGATAAATTTTCACGAGAAGAATGAAAAGATTAACCTAAGGAAGAAGGGTTTTAAGCCTCATCACCTCTTGAAGCAGCAAAGGCAGCCATCACAAGCTGTGATTGAGCTGGACAGAATGATGAGGACAAAAGCTAAAGGAACCACTAGAATGTTGGGGATGTGAAGGACCCCATATATGCAGGAATTTTCCACTTAAGGATAGGAATAAGGGTCAAGTCCCTAACACCCAAGAAGCTGAAACTGTGGGTCAGGGAATCAAGGATCATTCCTAAAATTTGCGCAGTGTTAGAAGACCACTAGGTAGGTCATAACTGAACTGTGGTGGAAGTTGAGGGTGATATTGTTGAACAGACTGTTTCTATTTTGATTGAACTTGGATCAACTCACAGTTATATCACCCCTAGACTTGTTGAGACATGCACTTTGAAGAAGTCAAAGCATAGACGATCATGGTTAATCTAACTAGCCACTGGAACTAAGAAGAAATTCAGTGAGGTGGTAAGGAAATTTCTATTAGTCATGAATGGGTTAGGCTCTGAAACAGAGCTGTCAGATCTCAATTGAAAGATATTTTTGGGTGATCGGAGGCTTGTAGAAATTTGGCTACCCTTTAATGCACACCCAGGTGTCGGGTGGGGCAAGGTTATGAGTGCCATGGTTGTATTAAGCCCAGTCGGACTTTTGTGGAACCAAAAGAAGCTACTTATGTAGATGAGTATTTGGTTCACTTGACAACTTTTGTTGATTTTATGTCAATATACATATGCATGTGATTGATCTATGATTTTGGAAAATCTTGTGAATACTAACATGGGAATTGACTCACTGCTTGGGGCTTGAGCATAGGTATTGTTGGTTGCAAAAGACACTGGAAATGTTCCAAGATGAGGAGAAGGATTCTCCAAGATTAGAAAAATATCTTGTGGTGTGTGTTGATGCATGCAAGTAAGGACTAGGAAACATCCCAAATCGTGCCATTAGACAGATAAGGTGCATAGGAAGCACTGTGGTCCTTAAGATGATACATGGGAGCTGGAGGATGCCATGTGATTGGCACATCCTTTTCGGTTCAAATTTGCAGAGCACTGGGGGTGATGCCAGTCTAGCAATTGTTAAATTATTTTAAAACACTAAGGACAGTGCTATTGAAAGGGGAGGGGAACGTAACACCCCGGTTTTGACCCCATGGTATTTTGATTGTATATTATGTAAATATTGTATGGAATCATGGCAAGGAGCTCAAGGCCAAGGCCCTGCCATTGATTGATGTTTTATGTATAGGTGTTCAAGGTTGATGGCTATGGTTTATGGTGCTAAGTCAAGCACAGTATATATAGATTTGTGAATATCATGTAAAATGCAAAGTAATAAAAATACCACAACTAGCTATGCACCGCAACGATTAAAGAGGGCATGATTTCACAAGGAATAGGGACGGGGGGATTATTCAGACCTTGATCCATTGGGGAAAAGTAATGTGTCAAAATAAAACACCCAAAAACGTATGCCCATTCCCTCATGTGTTTACGTTTCCATCTTCCCTCACAATTTGGAGAGCTAGGGGGACGTTTTTTATCATTCGGTTCATTCATTGTGCTGGCGGGAGGGGGGGTATGCTCATCATGGTGGTTCATCCAAAACTTGCAAGCAGAACCATGTCTGTGCTTTGCTTTATTTGTCCTGAAACGTTTTCCCTTACCCAATAGTTGTGAATCTCACGGGGCTGAGCGAATTGTTGTTTTTTTAGCGTTTGGGTGGTGGAGATCACTCGATTTTATGAAAGAATGCTCCTTTGAGCTTTCCCTAGTGCCATCGAGCATCGGTTCATCGCTTTGAATGGTGGTCTGATTTACCTAAGTCATGGAAGATGTTTTCGCAATGGTCTCCTCTGTTGCAGAGTGAGTTGAGCATGTTTACTGTGTTTTACCTTGTGGTTGTTGTGATGTGCACCCTGGTTTTGGGTTTGATTTGTATGCAAGACTTAGGGGTGGAAGATAAGAGGAATGGGATTGTTAACCTAGTACATAGAGGAACCTCATGAAAAGCTAAGAGTAGCTGGGAAATCCCCACTACACGACCTTGAAGAGCACTGGAAGGGAAGGCATAACAGAGGGACTGTGGAGCATAAAAGGGGATGCTTCCTTGTGTTGGGGTGAATTTATTGTGGATATCAAGCCAAATAGATCTTGTGTAGGTGTCCCTATTTCTTGAATGAACCACTAGATTATCCTTTCTACCTTTCCACTGCCTTAGCAGCCTGTTATCGCAAGGGATATTGGCTTGGATGGTAACATGTTAACCCAATTGGATCTTGGCTTGGATGTGTCTTGTTGTGCACTTGGCCTTATGTGTAATCATTGGTTGGACATTTTGATAAACCCAATTGTGTTGGATTGGCTAAGTTTTTGTTGTATCCTTGGCTATGTATGAGTCTGCTAGTGTTACCTTATTCCTTGTGGGAATCGTTCCCAACTCGAGGGTGGCAGTGTTGCTGAGAGATTGATGAGCACACTGGCCTATGGTTGGGTGGAACGTTGCAACGACATACTTGGTTGCGAGACAAACTTCTTTCAAAGATAAGTATCTCTGTGTTAATCTCTGCCTATGCATGTGCTTGATGTAATATGATGAACATTTTTAATGTGTTGAATGGATGAATTGCTTTCGATTTATAATTGCAATTGTATGCATCTGTGTATGTTTCTTTCAATGCATTTTTAAATTACGTTATGAGGATTATATTTTCGGATTGGTGATGGCCTGAATGATAAAATATCTCCAAGATTTATGTTAACAGGTTTGATTTCCTTCCGCAACTTGCGGGATGCGGAAACATCCTTCTGTAAATCTCTATTTCCTCAAATATCATTCCGCAACTCTCCTTTCTGTATGTGGGATGCGGGATGAAAATTCACAATCCCTATTTCCACAGCTAATTATATATGCAACATTCTTTTCCCAAGTGGGATGCGGGATCACAATTTCCCTGCATATCTCCACCCGCAACTCTCCTTCCCGCAATGGTCTATTTCGCACGTGGGATGCGGTATGCGGGATCGTAATTTCCAAATTTCCTGATTCCGCAAACTCAAGATTTCCACAACGTTGATTCTTGCTGGTTGATTCCTAGCCGTTGATCTGTTTCCAGATGCAGAACAGACAGTGGTCGTCGATTTCCGTCGCGATCTTTCTCCGCCGTTCGATCTCCTCTGAGATTTTTCTTCGTAGATCGTCGAATGTATCACTTACAAGATCAATTTCTCTTTTGTTGGGAAGTTATAGGATTTATGCACAGATTTGAATAGATTGAACTTTGATCTGGATGCTCATTCATCAAATGTGTGGAACTATGGTCGCATTTCTCCTCTAAGGCGGGAGAGGATGTGACAATGTTGCTTTAGCACTAACAAGATAATGATGTTTTTGTTGTATTTACATACTGATGTTGCAAATGATGATTCAGTATTTACATACTGATGTCGTAGATGATGATCCAGTATTTACATACTGATGTTGCAGATGATGATTCAGTATTTACATACTAATGTTGTAGATGATGATCCATTATTAACACACTAATGCTGTAGATGATGATGATGATGACAAAGAATAAGATTTAGTATTCACATAATGATACAGTTCCAGATCGATGATCAAGATGCATGATGGTGTTCCAAATATTCCTATGACATATAGAGACTCACCAGTCAGATGTACAGGTGTGGTAGTGGTTGTTACCTTTGTAGAATACCTTCCTAGTTAAGAGGGAGTGTTAAAGTATTGTAACTCCATAAGATATTCCAATTGTACTAATTGTATTCCTCCTTCAGGAGATTTATCTGATGTGATTGGTCATGTAAGAGTCATTGAAAGAATCAATGTTATATTTTCTTTCAATCTTCAACATTTGTTGAATTCAAAAATATTCTATCATCTAAAGAAGTTATCTTAGTGATCTTGTCATTCTTTGCGATGTTCTTCAAGGCCTGATCACTTTCTCAATAATTCTTCTTTTTATACTACAACAATCCAGCTACCTCTCCAAGAAGTTTAATTTTTATTTGACATTCCAAACTATAACTCTTCTTGAGTATCAATAGTCTATGACACTTTGACCATGTCACTACTCATGTGGATTCTCTTCACAATGTATCACTAACCCTGTCTGCCTGAGACATGTACCATTAATAACTAGTTTGGGAAATTTTTAACTATTGTTTCCTGTTTAGATACATCAATACTCCCTCTTCGACTAGAGCATTCTTTAAGTACTATACCAAGCTTGTCCCGGAAAGAGGCTTAGTAAGAATTCTAGCACTACTACTCATCTGTGGATGTGTACCATGTCTCATATATAACTCACTAGGAACCTTGTAAAGCTTTACTACTTTACAATATGTTATATTTGAGCAACATATTTGATGTGATCTTTCTTGAAATACTAGTCAAAATCCATATATCCGTGAAACTTTGTTTCACTAACCGAGACATGTATGAATCTGCAAATACTTGTACTAACTAGGTAACATGACACATGCTTTGTTGTACATGTCTATGCATTGATTGTAAAGCATATAACTGATTTTGGGATCTTTGTATATCTAACACTTAAATTATCCTACAAATCTGAATAAGAATCGGATTTATCTTTCATGTTTGTGGTCAAGGACTTATAAACCATTATTCTTGAATCCTTTCAGGAACTCTATTAAAAAAAATATTGAATAGAATAAAATATTATCCAATGAATGTTTACACCTCTAATATTAAGAATCATTCAAGATCCTTACATACAGCTTCTTTCTGAATATGAGCACCATCCAGGTTTCTACATAGCAGGAGTTTAAATAACTAGTTCCATTGGTTTTCTAGGAGCTAGAAAATCTAGCTTCTCCCTCTCAACATTTAGGATGTGAGAATCATAACTAGGATAATTAAATTACCTTCGGGATTATTTACATCTCTCATAATAGTATTAGGGCTCCTATTCTAACTTCTTCCTAATAATCATAGGAACCTCCCAATCTATTCTCTTTCCATATTAGCCATCAGAATGACTCCATATTCATGTGATTATTTTCTTATAGATCAAGGCATATGAATTTTCCCTACAATATAAAATATTCTCATGGTTAGAACCATTTCATACTTCATGAATTTGATTCACATGAATACTTTCAATATACTAATAATGATTTGCACAGTTATGTACAGATATTAACTAATTGTTTCAACATGTCCCATTCTAATCTTATGTACTGATATGCAACCTTATATTAGTCTTATATCAGTCCCATCTCAATCTTATATCAGTTCGGTATCACATTTTATGAAATAATTTAATGCAACGCCATGTTCATAACTCATGAACAATCATGCAATCCTTATTAGGAATTTCCCTGAGCTTCATGGTTTGACAAGGGTGTGCTCTTTAAGAATTACCTTCAAGATGATCTAATTGTTATGAAGTTCTTGGCTCTGATACCAATTGTGAACACACACAGATCAGTGATGGGGGGGTGAATCAGTGATCTAGAAAAACTTTTACAACTTACAGCTTTGCAAAAAGTCACCTATACTTCCTAACACATGTTAATTACTTCTTCCAGCAATTTACAATGACATTTCTATCTTACTCAATAAACAATCATATACACAAGAGATCATCGGAATTATTATGAAAAGCATAACTTATATTTACACCTAAATATGTACAAGGATTACATGGAGGTGCTTGAATACCTCGAGAGGCTACAACCTTTTGATTTATCAGCTTCATCTGAAAGGGTGCTACAACACCCTAGGAAAGCTACAACTTGCCAAAGGACAAATATTTCCTTCCCTTGCTCCACCCAGCCACCCTCTGAATAAATATAGTATTTAACTGCTAGTTGCAATTATTTAATCAAACTATACTCAGACTGTTATACAATTACATCATACCTCAAAATTACTTGATCTAACTTGGAACAAGTTAAAAGTGCTTTAAGAGCTCGAATTCCCTTATGCTAGACTTGATCAACTTCGGATTATGGAAAAATTTCAGAACCTTGAATGCATATCATTGATTAGACCTTAGTCAACCCCTAACTATGATGATCTTCAAATTATTGGACAATGATTCACTTCTTCTGATGTTGATCATATTTGTGGACAACTCAAATTGCTCACAAATTCAGACCGCCTAGCTGCTTAATGGAACTCTGATAAAAAATAGTGACCCTATTGCTCGCCTCTCTAAACTGCTCCTCAGCCCCCCTCCTCCTCTATCTCAGAGAGACTTCATTCTACTCCATTGCTCACTCAAAATAAGGCACAGTTGTCTTAAATTTATACTATTTTTTGGAGATTTAGTGGGCCAACACAACATTCTTATCTCACTTTAATTTTGGAGCCGACCTATCATCTTTTTTATTTTTTATTTATTTTTTATCATTTAATTTGGATCCGACTTGTTATTATTTTAATGCTCATAAAAGAGGGGGGGGGTGGTGGGGGGCGGTATAAATTATTCATATAAGTGTTGAAAATAGTTATCATTGATGTCAAAGAAATTTAGTAATGACAAAGGAATAACCAAAGACAAGATGGCTGACAAAGAAATTCCAAATATCAGATTGTAGATCGATGACATGGTCGACGACAAGGGGAATATCCGCAAAGTAAGCAATGGAAGATAACATTTCAAAGCATGGATGTTATTTGGATGGCCCAGATCAGTTGAGAAACATATATTAATGGTCTATAATAATACCCGCAAAATAGATATGTGTGGAAAATAACATCCTTGAACACTAGACTGAACTGAAGAATTGGACAACCCAGATCAGTAGAGAGAAATTAGGGAAACCGTGCTTGAGAAAATCGACAGTGGTAAATGATTTTCGCAAAAGAAAAATGAAGATCCCCAATCTGCATTTGATCATAGATCGATGTTCGGGAGTGAACCCATAAGGAAATCAACGGTGGTGAATGATTTCCACACAAAGAAAAGTGAAGATCTGCAATCCGGATTAGATCGTATATCAACGGTTAGGAGTGAACCCGCAAAGAAATCAACGGTCCAGAAAAATGTGGAAACAAAGTTGTGGAAGAAAATTGCGGAAGTCCAAAATGGGAAAGTGTGGTTCTGCAATCCACAAGATTGATGGTCAAGAAAGACTCCGCAAGAGATCGATGACGCGGAATAAGTTTTGTGGAAAGGAAATTGCGGAAGTAGTTTGAAAAAAATTGGAAAACCTAGAATCCGTAATCCACAAGATCGACGATCAGGAAAGGATTCTGTAAAGCGATCTATAATTCACAGGAGTTACAGAAACAGAAATATGGAAGACGAATCTGATCTAAGATCGACGATCAGCAGAGAGTCCACATGAAATCGACGGTGTGGAAGAAGTCTTGCAGAAAGCGAATTGCATAAGCATTTTGAAGAAATTTGGAAAACCCACAATTTACAATCCGCATCTGATCTAAAGATCAACGGTCAGGGAAGAGTCCACAAGAAATTAATGGTGTGAAGATTACCTTGCAGAAAGGAAATTGTGGAAAGACATTTTGAGAAAAATCAAAACTCGCTTCCGTAATCTGCAATGCGATCTCAAATCGACGAACAGGAAAGAGTCCGCAATGGAACAACGGCTCAGGATGGTAATGGAATTATCATTACTGAGAGGCAATTGTGGTATGATTATGTTGCAGAGAGGTATGACTGATAAACCTAAATAGAGTTAAAGAATTGTTAAAATGAAGAATTAAGTTTTCATGAAGAGGCACGATCTAAGAATGAAAAGGTGCAACAGTGAAGAGATGCATTCACAGAAAATGTGTTAGAGGGTATTTATAGACAAAATACTGAGTGAAATAAGTTGTCTCTGCACTTTCAATTGACATTTATATTGAAGTATAGTCAGAGATAAAATTATCATATGAGGGATTTTGGGAGGTGCTAGGGTAATCAACGGGCTTACTAGGGGGTCGCAACCTCCTTCCAGTGGTAGCTAGTAAATAGGGTGTCGTAACATCCTTTTAGTAGCAGCTGATAAAACCAGGGGGTAGAAGACTCCTTCAAGTAACTACTGGTAAATAAGCGTGTAATACCATCCTTGTCTATAGAAGCAGGCATAAAATATTTGTAAACACAATTTTGCAGTAATAGAAAGTATTGGTGGTTTACACAATTGGGCTTCCACGATAAATTTGTGTCCTGTGTGTTATTGTTGATCATGTGTTTTAATGCATAAATTAAAAGTGATTTAAATTATTAAAAGTCAACAATATTGATTCACCCCCCCCTCCCTCTCAGTGTTATCCATATTCCAACAATTGGTATCAGAGGCGGATTCTTCAGTATAGCTTAATCACTAGAAAGAATATCCTATTGAAAATCACTATGGATAAACAAGGGTTAGCCACCAACAGAACTCATTTATTTACTGGTGATAATTATGCATATTGGAGTGGAAGAATGAAGTGTCATCTAATGGCCCTTGGATACAAGGTTTGGAGTACTGTTGAAAAATAATTTAAAGTACCAAATGATGTACCTATGGATGAAGGAGAGCTAATCCTATATGAGGTCAATGCGAAATCTCTAAATGCAATTTTGAGTGAGTTAACAGAATCAGTACTTGTAAAATTCATGCAATGCAAAACATCCAAACATGCATGAGAAAAACTAAAATGCATCTATGAAGGAACTTCCAAAGTCAAGGAATCCAACCTCCAGACCTACAAAGGTTAGTTTGAAAACCTAAAAATCAGAGAGGAAGAAAATATTGCAGAATATCTTCTAACAGTAGATGAAATTTTTAATGCCATTTGAGGCATTGGAGGAGAAATTAAAGAAAAAGAAGTAGTCGACGAGGTACTAAGAACCCTGCCAATGAAGTATGACTCAAACGTGTATTCTTTAGAACAACTAGACAATTTTAAACTTATGACATTAGATGAACTAGATGGAATATTCACTGCCTATGAGATGAGAACATTACAAAATGGATCATCAAAGAAGGAAGCAGCTTTTAAGGTCGTATCCAAGATCCAATCTGAGGACCTCGATGATGAGGAAGCTCTCTTCATCAAGAAACTTGAGAGAGGTACTGCCAATTACAAAGGGAAGCTACCCTTGAAATGTTTTAACTGTGGAAGGATTGGACATTTTTCCAAAAAGTGTCCTTACCTAAAACAAGAGGATAGTGATGATGAATAACCTTGTTGTCACAAGAAATATCAAAAGAATAAGATCATATACAAGAAGAAGTTTCAGAAAAAAAAAAACAAGAAAAAATTTACTCCATAGAAGATAGTGAAGATGTTGAAGTCCTATTCATGGGTTTCAAAAGCAAAATCTCTGGAGAAGAAATAAAAGATGTGACAAATCTTGAAGAATAACTTATAAATGCTCATGAAGAATTAGAGAAGTATAAAAATATGTACATGAAATCAAAAATTTAGATGATAGAATTTGAAAAGAAAAACAAAGATGCAGAAAGAATGATTGCTGACTTAAAAAATCAGGTTTTAGAAATCGAAAGGACTGAAAACAATCTAAAACAACAACTCAAAAATAAAATACAAGAATTTGAAAGGCTTGAACAAGACATTATGCACCTTAGAAAGAAATTGGATGAAGAATCTATCAACTCAAGGTATGAAAATAGCTCAAGGACTTTAGATGAAATTCTAAGTGTCCAAAGACCATCAAGTGATAAATATGGATTAGGATTTGACAAAGAAAAACCTGGATATTCTTATTGCACAAATCAAGATGGAAATAAAAGAAGTTATGTTGTTGTACTCATGATCCAAATTAAAAGATAAGAAAGTAAGAAATATGCTTCTCCATTACAAAGAACAGATATGATTCTTAAAAGACCAGTGACAAGTAAACATCAACAACTCTTTTTAGGAAATTGTTACACCTGTAACAATTTTGGACATATGGCTAGAAATTGTAAGCGAAAGACTCCTATGGAGAAAGGGATTACATCACATACTTCTGTCTATAAGAAAAATATTTCCAAAAACAATCCAAAAGGAATAAACTACAATTCTTTTACTCCTCGATAGAGTTATAGTACAGAATTCTACAAATGTGGTAATCAGGGACACATTGCTAGAAAATGTAAACTAGTACATCCTGTGGATGACACCTCAAAATTTCAAGACAAAGGGATAGCTTGGAAAAGGAAGGGTGATGTGGAATGTTCATTAGCTCTATGTGTTACAAAAAAACAAAATCTATGGCATATGGATAGTGGATGCTCAAAACACATGACTGGTGACCCAACTAAGTTCCTAAGCCTAGAAAGGAAGAAAAAAGGGAAGGCCACCTTCGTAGATAATCTATCCTCCAAAATAATCAGGAAGGGTACAATGGTTATTAGAGATAAGATGAAAGTTGAAAATGTTCTACTTGTAGAAAACTTAAAACCTAATCTTTTGAGTGTGAGTGAAACGTGTGATCAAGGACACATATGTATATTTGATTCCAAGAAGTGTGAAATTGGAAGAAAATATTCAGGAAAACTTATTGGAACTACGCTAAGAACTCCAAGCAATGTGTATATTCTAGAAAATGAAGAACAATGTTATATGATCCAAGTTGATGAAAGTTTGCTATGGCATAGAAGGATGCGGCACCTGAACTTTGACAATCTTGTAAGAATTAGTTAGAAGAGAGCTGTAAGAAATCTGCCAAAAATCATAAAACCACCAAATCATGTGTGTAGACACTGTCTTCATGGGAAGCAAACAAGAACAAACTTCAAGGTGAAAGAACATGCAACATCCCACCCATTAGATTAAATTCACACTGGTCTTTGTGGACCAACAAGGACTAAAAGCCTTCAAGGAGAATATTACTTTATGTTATTAATCGATGACTATACAAGGATGACTTGGGTGAATTTTCTTTAAAAAAAATCAGAATCCTTTATGAAGTTCAAAACCTTCAAAGGAAATGAAAGAAATCGAAAAATTAAATTTCTAAGATCAGATAATGCTAGGGAATTCACCTCAAATGAGTTCAATGAGTTCTGTGAAAAGCATGGAATCAAGAGAGAGTTCTCAGTAGAAAAAACTCCTCAGCAAAATGGAGTAGCTGAGAGAAGGAATAGGACAGTCCAAGAAGCAGCTAGAACTATGCTTAACGAAGCAAAACTTCCTGATGGCTATTGGAGAGAAGCAATATATACAGTTGTCTATGTACAAAATAGAGGACAACTCAGAGTGAATAGTGACAAAAATCCTTATGAGCTATGGTTTGGAATACCGGCTTCAATTAAATATTTTAGATCCTTTGGAAGTAAATGCTACATAAAAAGAGATGATGATAATCTAGGGAAGTTTGACTTTAGAACCGATTTGGATATTCTTCCACCAAAAAGGCATACAGATGTTATAATCTAACGTCGCACAAGATCATAGAAAGTGCAAATGTAACTGTTGATGATACTAAACCAAGAAGAATACAAATTCAAGGAAGTGTTGATGATGAAGAAAATGATGATGAAAAAGTAGATGATAAAATAAAGAAAGAAAGTACACAAAAGGAAGATAATTTTGAAGAAGAAGAAGGAGAAGAAAGAGTAGTGGAAGAAGAATCACATGAAAATGAGAATGAAGATTCCCCGAGATCAGACACAAATACACAATCTAGGTGGGTCCAAAAAAATCATCCTGAAAATCAAATAATTGGTGACAAAAAATCGGGAGTTAAAACAAGAAGAAAATTAATTGATGAAGAACAAGCACTACTTTCGATAATAGAACCCAAAACATTTAAAGAAGCTTGCAAAAGTGAGGATTGCGTCAGTGTTATGAATGAAGAACTTGATCAAATAGAAAAGAACCAAACTTGGGAATTTGTCCCGAGAACTAAGGATATGACGTTATTGGAACCAAATGGATATTTAAAAACAAGTTCAATGGGCATGGTCATGTGACAAGAAACAAGGATAGGTTAGTATGTAAAGGATATTCTAAAGTAGAAGGCATTGACTTTGAAGAAACTTTTGCACCTGTGGCAAGACTCGAAATTATCAGGATGTTCTTAGCTTTTGCATGCTACAAAAACTTTAAGGTATATCAAATGGATGTAAAATATGCATTCCTTAATGGAGAAATTGAAGAATAAGTCTATATTGAGCAGCATGAAGGTTTTCTCTTGTTAGAAAACATAAATTATGTGTGCAAACTTAAGAAAACACTATATGGCCTTAAATAAGCTCCAAGGGAATGGTTCTCTAGACTTGACAATTATTTAAAACAATAAGGATACAAAAGAGGGGGCAATGAGGTAATTTGTACATAAAGTTTGAAAATGAAAATATGATCATTGTGGTAGTCTATGCAGATGATATCATATTTGGAAGTGATCTAAAAATTCTCAGTGTAAACTTTGCATCAGAAATGAATAAAGAACTTGAAATGTCAATGTTAGGAGAACTAACATTCTTTCTAGGCTTACAAGTATCTCAATCAGAAAAAAAGGGATTTTCATTTCTCAAACTAAGTATATCAAAGAAATATTGAAGAAGTTCAAAATGGAAGAATCCAAACCTGTTAGTACTCCTATGGTCACTGGTTGTAAATTAAGCAAGAATGATGAATCCTTATAAGTGGATCATACTATGTATAGTTCAATGATTGGTATTTTATTATATGTAACAGCTACTAGACCAGATGTAATGCAGGTTGTAGTTTTGGTTGCAAGATTCCAAACAACCCCAAAGAAACACATGTGGTTGTGATTAAAAGGAATTCTTAGATATCTAAAAGTACTATGGATTATAGATTATGGTATCCAAAAAGCAATAACTTCACTCTAAAGGCATTCATTGATGCGGATTGGGCGTGAAGTGTTGATGACCAAAAGAGTACCAATGGAGCAACATTATTTTTGGGAAATTGTTTGGTATCATGGTTAAGCAAGAAAAAATCCTCCATATCACTATCTACAGTAGAGGCTGAATATATTGTTGTTGCATCATGTTGTCAAGTCATTTGCATGAAACAGACATTAGAAGACTTACTTGTAAAATATGAAGATCGAATAGTGATAAGTTGTGACAATATGAGTGCCATAAATATATCAAGGAACCCTGCCATGCACTCCAAGACAAAGAACATACCAATAAAATATCACTTTCTAAGAGATCAAGTGTCACCAAAGGTTGTCAAACTAGAATACGTTGACACCAAAGAACAGATAGCTGATATTTTCACAAATCCACTACCCAAAGAAGCATTTGAGCATATTAGGAAAAATATCGGAGTAATCTCCTTAAAATGAATCAAAAGGAGAAAAGGGCATAATTTCAGGGGGAGATATGTTGACAGGGGGAGATGTCGGGAAGAAGAAACCTTCGTCATTAATGTCGAAGAGGGAGAAAATTAAGGAGTTACCATCAATGTCAAAGGGGGATATTGTTGAAAATAGTTGTCATTAATGTCAAACAATTTCAATAATGACAAAGGAATAACCAAAGACAAGATGGCTGACAAAGAAATTCCAAAGATCAGATTGTAGATTAATGACAGGGTCGATGACAAGGGTAAGATTCATAAAGTAAGCAGTGAAGATAACATTCCAAAGCATGGAAATAGATATACGTGGAAAATAACATCCCTGAACCCTAGAATGAAGTGAAGAATTGAATGACCTAGATCAGTCGAGAGAAATTGCAGAAGTCGTGCTTGAGAAGATCGATGGTGGTAAATGATTTCCACACAAGAAAAAAGAATATCTACAATCTACATTTGATCATAGATCGACGGTCAGGAGTGAACCTGCAAGGAAATCAACGGTGGTGAATGATTTCCAGACAAAGAAAAGTGAAGATCTGAAATCTGCACTAGATCGTAGATCGACGGTCAGGAATGAACCTGCAAAGAAATCAACAGTACAGAAAAATGTGGAAACAAAGTTGCAGAAGAAAATTGTGTAAGTGTGGTTTCACAATCCACAATCTGCAATTCACAATCTGCAAGATCGACGGTAAAGAAAGACTCTGCAAAAGATTGACGGTGCGGATGATTTTTTGTGGAAAGGAAATTGCGGAAGTAGTTTGAACAAAATTGGAAAACCCAGAATCCGTAATCCACAAGATCGACGATAAGGTTAGGATTCTGCAAAGCGATCGACAATTCATAGGAGTTACAGAAAGAGAATTGTGGAATATGAATCTGATCTAAGATCGATGATTAGGAGAGAGTCCACATGAAATTGACGACGTGGAAGAAGTCTTGCAGAAAGAAAATTGTGGAAGCATTTTGAAGAAATTTGGAAAACCCGCAATGCGCAATCCAGATATGATCTAAAGATCAACGGTCAGGGAAGAGTCCGCAAGAAATCAACGGTGCGGAAAGTACCTTGTGGAAAGGAAATTGTGAAAGGACCTTTTGAGAAAAATCAGAACGTGCGTCTGTAATCCGCAGACCGCAATGTGATCTCAAGTCAACGGACAGGAAAGAG
Organism: Pseudotsuga menziesii; assembly: GCA_001517045.1. NCBI lineage: Eukaryota > Viridiplantae > Streptophyta > Pinopsida > Pinales > Pinaceae > Pseudotsuga > Pseudotsuga menziesii. The sequence continues at coordinate 231,068 of LPNX011197969.1, forward strand.
TCCTCAATGGATCAATGCCTTAGGATGGTAACGAAATTATCATTGCGAAGAGGCAATTATGGTAATATTTTATTGCGGAGAGGTATGATTGATAAACCAAAATAGAGGTAAAGAATTGTCAAAATGAAGAATTGAGTTTTCATGAAGAGGCAAGATCTAAGAATGAAAAGGCGCAATAGTGAAGAGATGCATTCATAGAAAATGTGTTAGAGGGTATTTATAGACAAAATGCTAAGTGAAAGAAGTTGTCTTTGCACTTTCAATTGACATTTTGATTGAAGTACAGTCAAAGATCAAATTATCATATCAGGGAGGTCGAGAGGCGCTAGGGTAATCAATAGGCTTACTAGGGGGTCGTATCCTCCTTCCAGTGGTAGTTGGTAAATAGGGTGTTGTAGCATCCTTTCAGTAGTAGTTGATAAAACCAGGGGGCTGAAGCCTCCTTCCAGTAGCTATTGGTAAATAAGGGTGTAATACCATCCTTGTCTGTAGAAGCAAGCAGAAACTATTTGTAAACACAATTTTGGAGTAATAGAAAGTATTGGTTTTTTACTCAATTGGGCTTCCATGAAAAAATTGTGTTTTGTGTGTTATTGTTGATCATGTGTTTTAATGCATACATTAAAAGTGATTTAAATTGTTAAAAATTAACAATACTGATTCCCCCCCCCCCCTCTCAGTGTTGTCCATATTCCAACAATAAGTTATGGGTTATGCGACCCATCAGAGATGGGCTACCAATCCCATTCATGTAACCATAGAAACTATCTTTTACCACCTTAATAACCTCTTCAAATGTGCTCCAAAATCCTTACATATACATACAAGGGGTTGTTTGGTAACTCCAACCCATTCTTAAGGTTAAATTCGATGGCATGGGGGTTGCTTTTTAACTTTGACCAATGATATGGAATCTTCAACTTGGTGAACCCTTGAATGTATTCTTCAATTATAGCAACATTGGATGGAACTTAGAGGCTTAGTTGACATTAATGAAAACTCAAATTCCAACAATCTCCCCCTTTGGCATTGATGGCAACATTAAGTAAAATAGGATCCTCTTCACAAGAAGCTCCCCCTGTCGTGCTGATCAGATTTGATATTGGAACCTTGGTTGTTACTAATCGTTTCTAGACAAACAATCTTGTTTTATTTGCTATAATTCTCCCACTTTGACATCAATGACAAGGCTACTTCCTACTACTGATAGGAGAGACAAATATGAGACTTGTGCAAATATATATCCTCCTGACTAGTCATGTTGATAGTCACAGAAACTGTGTGTTGGTTGCTACTACTCCCCCCATGAGTCTCTTCCTTTATGTATCAGGTTGTGGTAAAAGTTATGAAATAGTTGTTAGGTATAGCACATCACATGTATAAATAATGCAAGATAAGCCTTCAATTTAAGCTTCCATATATAAATTTGTTTGATCACATTTGGTTCAAAAACATATTTAGTGTCATTAACGTTGCCACCTTCTTCAAGTTTGGCCTCAACTGATTTCTTCAATAATAGTTGTATCCAACCTCTTCATGTTGTAATTCTCGAGTGTCGAAGACACTTAGTTCCTTATGCACATCATCGAAACTTATGGTAGCTGTTGTTTTTTCAAACCAAACTTTTTAACATCATTATCTTAGGATGACAGAAGATAAGGCTTTGACTGTATTAATCTTGATAGGGTCCAAATATCTAGTTTTACTCTTCTTCTGACTTAAACTTTTCTTTAACTTCAAATGAGAAAGCTTGTCTTCCTCCCCCCTTTATTTTTTGGTTGATTCAAGTCCTGAACCTGCTATATGTGGTTGCCTTGGGTTCTTAGACCTCATAGCACCCTCCTTAAACCATAGGAAAAATATGTTCAATATTGAAGGGAGATAACTCCCAGCTTCTACCTAAGATACTTGAATGCATATTTGGGAAAAGGTTTAATAAAGATGTCATCTTCTTATTACTTTGTATTCACATATTCCAATTTCACTTGTTGTTCATTAACTTGTTCTCAAAGGAAATGATACTTGATAGGTATATGATTGGTCTTAAAGTGCATAATCAAATCCTTGGATATGATGATAGCACTCGTATTGTCACGATAGATTGGTACATGTTGATTGTATTCTACTTGGACCTCTTTCAATGATTTATTGTATTCTACTTGGACCTCTTTCAATGGTAGCTGCTGCTGTATACTCTATTTCACTTTGCTCTTCATTGTATTTTGGTAGTTTCTCGTCTACTTTAACGTATATGCTTTTAACAATCTTCCTCAACCTCTTGATGTAGCATTTGTATGCCTTCTTACTTGTAGAGTACCCAAGAAATGTTCCTTCGTCAGATATGGAGTTAAATTTTCCAAGGTTATCATCACTGATATTCATGTAACACTTGCTTCCAAATACCTTAAAATATCCATCTAAAGCAGGTCTACCTTTCCATAGCTCATAAGGTGTTTTATCACTGGTGAATTTCAGTTGGTCTTGGTTTATAATGTATATTGTTGTAGCTATTGGTTCCCTCCATAAGGTATCTATAATGTTGGCTTCAAGGAGCATAGTTCTGGTTGCTTCTTGGGCAGTCATATTCTTCCTTTTCAAGACTCCATTTTGTTGTGTAGCTTTTTCTGCACATAACTACCTTTGAATTCAATGAATTTCACAAAACTAATTAAACTCATTGGATGCAAATTCTCCTCCATTATCAGATCTTAAACATTTGATCTTGTCGCCACTTTCGTTCTCCACCAAATCTCTGAAGCTTTTGAATTTGTCAAACGCTTCTGGTATTTCCCTAAGGAAAGTTACCCATACCATTCTTGTGAAATCATTTATGAACGGCATGAAATACCTTTCTCCTTGCAAGGATTGGGTTTCGGCAGGTCCAAATTGATCTTTATGAATCAGTTCCAAGGGTTTTGAGGTTGAGTGATGTTCCTTCCATTTGAAAATTTCCCTAGCTTGTTTTCCATGTTGACAGGAGTCACATATGTTTTGTGTTGGCTTGGATAACTTGGGTAAACCTCTAATTGCCTCTGTTCTGTTGATTTTGACAAGATTGTCAAATTTTAGATGTCCCAATTTTTTGTCCCATAACTAATTCTCATCAATGCGACCAATATAACACTTTTCTCCTTGGATATCTTCTAGAATGTATACATTTCTGGGAGTTCTGGTTCCTGTCCCAACAATCCTTTTTGACCCATTCCTTCGAATCTCACAACCATGAGCATAAAAGACAACATTGTAGTCATAATCACATATATGTCCTACACTCAGCAGATCATGTTTTAATCCTTGCACATACAACACATTTTATGCATTCGCTTTTCCTTTTAGAGTAACAGTCCCTTTGCGGACTATTCTAGTTGTTCCATCATCACCAAATGACACGTCTCCACTTTTTCCTTTGGTTAAGGAGATAAATTTCCTTTTGTCACCAGTCATATGCCTGGTGAAACCACTGTCAATATACCATGGTCTTCATCCTTTTGAGCATAAAGGGATATCCCACAAATGTCATGGGCCCTTTATTCTTCTTCATAAGAACTTTTCTTCAATCGACAGTCTTGTGCTAAATGTCCAAAATTATTACATGTTGTGCACTCAACTTCATATTTGTTAAGTAACGAAAATCGATTTTCATCTGAAAGATCATACCTATTGTGAATCCTTATTTGATTATGAATTTTATTGGTTGTCCTTGCAAAATTTCTTCTCATTGGTGCCTTACAGTCAGCTGCCATGTGACCAAAGTTATGACAGGTATAGTAGTTGCCATAGAACAAATTTGGATACCTATGTCCTCTAGCAGAATTATGATTGTTTGTAAGATATACAGTGATTGGTCTTCATATTTTATTGGGAGCATACTAATACCTTCTTGTTTCATCATTATTTTTTACCATATCGGCATAACTCTTTAAAGAGTTTATCTCCATGTTTTTGAGGTTGCTTACCTCCTTGATCAGTTCTTCACTTTCTATTTCCCGTCTATGAGCAATTTAAAGGATTATTCCAATGGTTGCCTGATCTTTCTCAACTCTATCCTATGTTTTACCAATTTGTCCCTCATGCTTTGAACTTCTTGGTCTCTAGAACATTCAACCTTTGATTCTTCAAAACCAATCCCTCTTCCATCTCCAAAGTCTCTTTGTTGGTGGATCATATTGTTCAAGTCAACTAAGCTTTTTTCAAACTTTCTATTGAGCATATTTTACTTCTTCATATGTTCTTGTAGAACATTGATTTCATTTTCCTTCTTCATTAGGTCTTCTTTCAGTTCCTAGGCTCACTGGATTTTGGTTGTGACATATTATCTTGTATGCTTCTTGTTAATGTCCCTCAAGATTTCTATCTCATATAAAGCTTCTAATAATTCATCCTCAAGATGAACTACAATTGTTTATTCATTTGATTCTTCTTCGTGATGATGTTGATTTTCCACTGCAAGGAATAGAATTTCATTTATGTCAAAGTCTGAATTTTCCTCATCTTCATCAAAGTTTGATACTTCATCATCAGCCTTAAAATAGATATTTTGCTTCTTCATCATTCTACCTTTGAATTGATACTTATTTTGATTAGTCATGCCTTCTTCTCCTTTGTGCGGGAACTTGGCCACAAACTGTCCTTTTTTCCACAGTTGAAACACTTCAAAGGGAGCTTACCATTATATATACCAGTGCCTCTAGGTAGTCCATTAACAAACTTGGCCATCTCCTCATCTTATACATCTTCAAGATAACAATATAATTGACCCTTCCTGTCCTGTTGGTTCATCGTTGCAACTTTAAAGGATGCTTCTTTAGGCTTAGAGTCTTCAATCCTCATTTCATAGGTCGTGAGTATCCCATGCAACTCATCCAATTTGAGTTGAGCCAAAGTATCTTTGTCTTCAACTGCTAATAATTTGTGATTGAATCTGGAAGGTAGATACCTTAGTATCTTTTGAACTACAATTGTTTCTTGCACTTATTTTCCAAGACCTATCATAGTGTTAACCACTTCTTCAACCCTTTGAAGATATGCAGCAATGTTCTCTTCTTCCATCATCTTTAGTTCTTCAAACTGAGCTCTGTAAGTCTGCAATTATTATTTTTGGACCTTTGAATCACCTTTATATACATTGTTCAACTTATCCCATATTTCCTTGGTTGTGTCATAATTCATGACTTTGACAAACTCTGAGTTTTCCAATCCTCCTAAAATTGCATTCAAGGTTGTCGCAATATTTTCACAAGCTTTATTTTCTTCATAAATTGTCGGTGCACTTTTGGGTATCACATATCCATCATTGACACTAACCCACACATCAAAACCTAGAGATGTCAGGTAAGCCTTCATTCTCTTGCTCCAGAAGGCATAGTTTGTTCCATCGAACTTAGGGATTTCCATGAGCTTCATGGTTTGACAAGGGTGTGCTCTTCAAGAATTACCTTCAAGCTAATCTAGGTGTTATGAAGATACTAGATCTGATACCAATTGTGGACACACACAAATCACTGAGAATGGGGGGGTGACTAAGTGATCTAGAAAAACTTTTACAACTTACAACTTTCAAAAAAGTCACATATACTTCATTACACTTGTTAATTACTTCTTCCAACAGTTTACAATGAGATTTGTATCTTGCGCAATAAACAATCATATACACAAGAGATCACCATAATTCTTATGAAAAGTGTAACGTATATTTACACCTTAATATGTACAAGGATTACATGGAGGTGCTTCAACACCTTGAGAGGCTACAACCTCTGGATTTATCAGCTTCAACTAAAAGGGTGCTACAACACCCTAGGCAAGTTACAACTTGCCAAAGGATAAATATGTCCTTCCCTTGATGCACCCAACCACCCTCTGAATAAATATAGTATTTAAAAACTAGTTGCAATTATTTAGTCAAACTATCCTCATACTGTTATACAATTACATCACACCTCGAATTTACTTTATCTAACTTGGAACAAGCTTCAAGTGCTTTAAGATCTCAGATTTTCTTCTGCTAGACTTGATCAACTTCAGATTATGGAAAACTTTCAGAAACTTAAATTCATATCACTAATTAATATCACTAATTAGACCTTAGTCAACCCCTAACTGTGATGATATTCAAATCACTAGACCCTTATTCACTTCTTCTTATGCTGATCATATTTGTGGACAGCTTGGACTGCTCACAAATTCAGACCGCCTGGCTACTTAATGAAACTCTGATAAAAAAAAGTGACCCTGTTGCTCACCTCTCTAGACTGCTCCTAGTTCCCCCTCCTCCTCTACCTCATAGAGACTTCGTTCTACTCCATTGTTCACTCAAAATAAGGCGCAATTGTCTTAAATTTATTCTTTTTTTTTGGATATTTAGTGGGCCGACACAACATTTTTAACTTACTATCATTTTGGAGCCGACCTATCATCTTCTTTTTTTTTAAATCATTTCATTTGGATCCAACTTATTATTATTTTAACCCTCATAAAAGGGGGGGCTATAAAGTATTCGTATAAGTTATGGGCTATGCGACCCATCAAATATGGGTTGTCAATCCAATTATTGTAACCATAAAAACTATCTTTGACCACCTTAATAACCTCTTCAAACGGGCTCCAAAATCCTTACTTATACATACAAGGGGCTGCTTGGTCACTCCGATCCATTCTTAAGGGTAACTTCGATGGCATAGGGGGTTGATTTTTAACATTGACCAATGACATGGAATCTTCAACTTGGTGAACCCTTGAATGAATTCTTCAATTCTAGCAACGTTGGATAGAACTTAGAGGCTTATTTGACATCAATGACAACAAAATGCCAACAAAATGTTGGCCCTAGGAAAAGATAGGCAGAACTATTCTCGAGAATATGAAGATCTCGATTGCATGACTGAAGAGTTGCGATGAAAGAGAAGCTGGGAAGAGAACAACTATAATGGAGGAGAAGAGCCATGAGAGAAGAAGAAGTGCAGTGGTTGAAAAGGATAACTCGATTGATCGTGGGTAAGAAGTTAGTTAGAATAATGCATGCTTTGGTAATAAAGCATATTATTTGTATTTTTGGGTCGATAGTGCCTACTGTCAATATAATTGAATGTATGAGAATATGAATAACAACCTGTCAACTAACAAAATAGAGTCGGTTGATTATGACATGCAAGAGCCTATAAAAGAGAGAACCCAAGCTATGTGTGAGTTGGCCTTTGTCGGCTCCTATCTTAGAAGAGTTGAAGAGTTGTAAATAAGGAAGTTGATCCAGGTTGTGTGCATATCGACAGTAGAAAAAATTCAGAGACTAAAGACTAGAGAGATTGAGAGGAGAAAAGTCTATATAAATTGTCGAGAAGATATAGAACAGAGTCTGCAAGTTGAGTGCGTAGACGAAAGGTGCTATATATTTCTCATGCCAGATGAAGAGTGCCTTTGTGGGTTTTCCCATATGGGTTTCCACGTTAAATGTTGTCTATATGTGTATTTGATCAATATTCTTATGTTCAATGAATGTATGATGTGAATAAGTAGATATTAATAGGGCGAATAAGTATTTGTTTATGAATAAGTATTTATATGCATGTGTCGCATTGTTGGTAAATCAAATATGTGTTAAGACTTTATATTACTATTGTAATCTCTGTCGATAGATAAGTAGATTGATATCTTGAATGAACACACTACGGATAGGAAATACATCCCCCCGCTTCGGTCAAATGAGTTAGTAAGGTGTCGTGAGAGAAGACATCCCCACCCAACTGCAGGAACCTAGTTCTGGCAGTTACCCATTGAGATATCTCGGGTGAGACTACATCTGTGTCGTGGGTGTTATCGACTGATCCCTACTATGTCGAGCTAGTATCTTGGGCTTTCTTGACATAAATACAAGGGTCTAAACCTACATCGAAAGGAGAAACACCAACAAATGGTTCTATTGTAAAGACCATGAATCATTTTGGTGAGGTATATGTTTTGGCACCCGATGAAGCCGAAAAATCAAGAGGGGGTGGATTCTAAAGCATTAGAGTTTGCATGGGAAGAGAGTGAAGGATCATTGTTGAATCCAACAAAGTGGTTGGAGCAGTACATTTATACAGACATTCATAAGAAATTCTTTTGCAAGTTTCTTGTTTTGTTGTATGATTGGTTGTTGAAGCTAGCAATCCAGCGAAAAAATTTCCAACGACGAGAACCGACAAAGTGGAGTCCTCAATTGATTCAACGACAGAAGAGTATTAGCAACCCTATATCTAGGGCTGTTGATTTATGGGTAGACATTATTTTAGAAGTATAAATCACTTAATTTGTTGTTGACACAATAACATCATATAGTGAGGCGGAAAGAAAATTATTCCAAGGACCAAGAGGATGATACCTGATATCTTTAAGAATTTGGATAAATATGTTTGTATGTGAGAAAGGGATCCTGAGAATGGAGTCCTACGACAAAATATTTACCAGCGTAGGTCCAAATCCTAGGCTCTATCAAGCACTGAGAGGGATCAAACTCTGTAGGTGCAAACCTCTCTAGGTATTAATACACCATTAGAACCAATCAATGTAGCTACTAATTTATGCATTAATATTAATACACCATACACTGAAACCTAAATGCTAATGAAATTATGTTCCTGAAATTCTATATATTTTCAAATATGACACTTTTCAATTTGACTATATTTGTGATTATAATTAAAAGAAAATATTTAAAACATATTTGGAAAAAATGTGATTTAAAAAGTTTTTTATTATTTAAATTATTAAAACATTATAATATTATACTATTCCATAAATATACTATATTATCAATTATATTTTAAAAACCTTACTTTTTAAAAATATTTTTACTATTCAAACTATTAAAACATTATAATATTATACTATTTCATAAAATGACTATATTTTCAATTATATTTTAAAAACCATATTTAAAATGTAATTGAAAAAACAAACTTATTGATATACATTTCTTTAAATATTTTTTATTATTATAAATAATTAACTATTAAAAAACCATATTTTAATAGTTATATTTCATAGTCCCATAATTTAAAAACCCTTATTTAAAACTTTGGAATACTATCCTAAATGAAAACATTAAATTGTTTCAAACCTAAAGATTACATACATTTTAATACTATCCTAAATATAACTTCAAGTGAGATCTAGGATCATGTTAATATGGTTCTCACGTATTGAATAAATTAAAGTATATTAGTATTCAAAACATCTACCTCATACATGGTTTTAAAATCATGTGTAAGGCCCTCCTAAACCATAAACAATAAAACGATGGGTTGTTTAGGAGGCTTTGCACATGGTTTTAAAACCATTTGCAAGGCCCTCCTAAACCATGTACAATAAAACCATGGGTTGTTTAGGATGCATTGCATATGGTCTTAAAACTATTTGCAAGGACCTACTAAACCATGTACAATAAAACCATGGGTTATTTAGGAGGCCTTGCACATGGTTTCAACATTTTTTTGCCCATAATTAATTAATTAATTATTATTTTGTTAGGTATGAACATTACAACATATCCCCATATTGGGTTTATTGGGTTGTTTGTGTGGCGGAGATTGTTTTTGGGGGATAAATAAAAAATTTATTTTTTATTATTAATTTTAATTTTGTGTAGGCCAACATGTTGGGTATAAAATTTATTATTATTTTATTAGAGTGTCACGTACAAACATAACAACATCTCTCCCATACTGGGCTAGAGAACACCTCGCTTCTCTCGGTGCAATGAATAGAGACCTGGGATATGTCGCAAACAAAGTGTAAGAAAAATGGAGCAAAGTAAGCTGAGATGTTCCTTGGTGATAGTGGAACTGAACTAGAAGGTGGGCATCTAAGAAGTGGAAGAAGATTTTGGTCGGGAAAAAGAAGAAGGACTGTGACTAAAAGAGGAAGATACAGTACAACTGGAGGGGAAGACTACAATTTGACGTCGTGCTTTGGCGAAGGTTATTGTGATGAGGAAGAGGAATACCAACCTATATCTAAAAGTAAAGAAGAAGAAGAAGAAGCCCTAGATCTAGGGTACGAATACAACATACCGACTACCCCGTATACGTCTCTGGAGGTAAGATCTAGAAAATCATCTCCTAGTGGGTTTTTTAATCAAAGTAACAGTAGCAGTGAGAATAGTGCCTAGAACAAATATAATGGTTAGGAATGATATTAAGTTATTGATATTTAACGAAAATGGGTTAGAAGACCCAGAGCAACAATGGTTTCTGTGTGAAGTCGTGTAGACTGTGCGATAGGTCCAAGAAGAAGACATTAAGAAGGCTTAAATGATCACAACCCTTAGAGTTTGTGCATTGGACCGGTACATGAAGTTCTTTGTGGTTCCAATAGGAGTCGCACAGAAAACACTCGACCAAATTCGAGTGAGATTAATAAACTAATTCAGAAAGCCCAAATTTTACTCTCAATGTATAACAAAGATTAAAGAGATTAAGAAATTATCTATGGAGTCTGTGTCGGACTTCGACCAGAGATTTAAGATGTTGATGGCTAAAGTAAGCTTCTATATGTCAAACGTACAACACAAAGAATGGTTCATTGCAATGATATTACCACACATCCGAATTTCCTTAATGCAACAAAAGATTGTGTCGCAGAATAAAGCTCTGGAGTTGGCCATGAAATTGGAATCCTCACATGTAGGAGAGACTAGTGTAAGGATGATGCAAATTCAGTCACAACTAGCCAACCTTACGCTGCAACTTCAGGATATTAAATCATAGAAAGAGATCCAGGAAGAACCATGGTTTACCAGATGCATAACAGAGGGCCACCATAAAGATAATTTCATGTTTATGAACAATGTCGCATCAGGAGTGCGAAACCCTATAAATACACAATGGATTCCTTGGTGTAGAATATGCCAGACTAGATGCCATTAGTCGAAAGAGTGTTTGTACTTACAGAAGATTGTAAGTGCATCGATTAGTTTATACTGTAAATTTTGCAAATCAGTAGGCCATGATAAGAAGACTACAGAGCATACCAGTTGTTGCAAGAGAAAACAATGGATACCCATTTAATGAAGAATGAAGAGCAGATGCAAGCTGGGTGGGATCAAGTTCAATATCCTCAGCCCCAGTACCCACATAATTAGTACCTGCAGCAACAATACCCTTAACCCAGGGGGAGTGGAAATTTTAGAGATCGAGGTCAAGGAGGAGGATTTGGTAGTGGAAGAGACCAAATTATATGTTATAATTGTGGACAACTAAGACATTTTTCCAGGGACTACGTGAGTCCTACGAGACATGTTTGTACTGCAAATATTTTGATCATACCGTCAAACAATGTCCGCAGTTGATTGTGAAGTGGCAGTCTAGAAATGTGGGAAATCCAAACCCTCTACAAAATCCCAACCAGAACCCCAATCAGAATATCTAGAAGATTTATGTTGAGCCAAGGGAACCACATATAGTTGTCATAACAAGAGGAGGTGTTGTGACTGGACTGGACCAAGAAGCACAGCCTGAACAACCGTAGGTGTGACAGACAGTACAAAATAAAGTGTCATTCAATGTCCAAAAAGAAAAGGAAGTATTATTGGATGCGCGACCATAATTCATCGACAAGAATAAAGTGTCGACTTCTATTGCTACACTACCTAGAATACCAATCCTGGAGATGCCTAAAATATTTGACCAGTTGTTCCAAAAGTGACTGATGCGAAAGGTTAGTAAGATTAAAGGATTTTTTAAAAGTTTCTTACCACTAATACAAGATAAAGATGTTGTAGCAGAATTGACATCTCTAATAGAAGAACCTCAAGAAGAGGTGCGACCAGACAGAAGGATTAGCCATGTGGGAAAAAGATTAAATACTAGTCGCGAGTTAAGAATGACTACCTAGATAGGAGACTACGATATGGACTATATTATTCTAGACTTCGGCTTTGATGTCAATATTTTACCAAGACAAACATGGGAGAGCATGGGGAAACCACGACTTGCATGGTCTCCTGTCCAACTCCGTTTAGAAAATCAGCCGAAAGTCCTACCTATCGTTCAATTGACTCAAGTGTCTGTCGAGGTAGAAGGCCTAAGAAGGTATGTTGACTTTGAATTAATCGATATTTTTGATGACACAAATATGTATCTTGCACTTTTTCATATCAACTAGGTGATTGATAATCATACCACTATCAATTTTAAGAAAAGAATCTTAACATTTGAAGATTCAGAGCTAAAGGTGGTCACACCAATTGATCCACTTAAAGGCTAGAGATACGTCGAGCCAGTAAATAATGAAGGACAAGGTGACTATCTGGACCATATTTATAACATCACATCTTCAAAGGATGATTATGTGAATCCAACAGCTAACAGAAAGTGGAGTTGGAGAAGTATTAGTTCTTATACATCAGACTCGGGTGAAGCACTGGAAAATTGTCAGAATCACATGCATGAAGTATCCATGAGAAGGTGCACAAGAATTACACGATCTGTGCAACTAGTAGGAATCAAGGTAAGTGATCCACCCACATATGGAGGTTTACCTAACCTTACATTTTTTGTGACAGAATTTGAAGAAAAAGTCACATAACCTCAGTGCTTGTCCACCTTGGACTTTGCACTGAAAGCTACACATGCCAGATGGCAGGTCGCACATAAAGAATCTATCTCAGAATGGCCACAATGTCGACGATTGATGGAGATACGATTTGGGGAAGAGATCAACTATATTTGTAAAAATATACAGGATTGACCAATCATGTTGAGCATATTAAGTATTTTCGTGCGACAAGGGAGGCACGTTCGCGACAGGAATTGGTCCATTAGTTCATAAACACATTAGACATGATACTAAGGAACTGGTATACATTTGTTGAACTAAGATGAGGGAATTTTGAATGGGATGAATTAGCTACTAGATTCACACACACATTTGAGTTTGTCGATGATCGTCCTTCAATTGATGTTGCATTACAAGTAATCAAGACAAAGATATTTGAAGATATCCATGTCGTAATGTCAAACTTCAGCCAGAACAGTGTGACAATCCAGCACTGGATGGAGTGTTATAATGTGATGGGAGAACCTAATGATGATGACCCACTTGACGTAAACATACCAGATTCTGAAGGTACACGTGCGATGGAAGGATTTGGAATTTCTAGTGACCAGTTCCTAAATACACTAAAAGTAAAATAAGTCAACATTGGCTCCCCACATAATCCAAAATTTGTCAATATTGGAGGTTACTAGGATGAAGAAACTGTCGAGAAAATGACGAACCTATTGCATGAGTTTTAGGATCTATTCCCTACAAAATTCTCAGAAATGAAAGGGATTGTCAGAGACCTTGGAGAAATTAGAATACCACTAAATCCAGATGCAAAATCTGTAAAGCAGTGACCATACCGACTGAATCCACGGTAAAAATAAAAAGTCAATACAGAACTAGATCGAATGTTAGATGCAGGTATCATAGAATCGGTTGAGGAATCATAATGGATCAGTCCGATAGTGGTGCAAGATAAGAAGGCTGCTAGTGAAGTAAGGATTTGTGTCGACCTAAGGAAATTGAACGATGCTTGTCTCCATGACCTATTTCCAACTCCATTTACGTACGAGGTATTAGAAAGTGTTGGGCATCAAGAAGTTTATTCTTTTACTGATGGGTTTTCTGAGTACCATCATATCAGAATCACAAAGGAAGATCGACATAAGGCAACCTTTGTGATGGAGTGGGGTTGTTTCCAATACATGGTAATTCTATTTGGACTCAACAATGATCCTGTTATCTTTTCCAGGATAGTAGTGGCTGCCTTCAAATATTTTATTCATAAATTTCTTAAGGTCTACTTCGATGATTGGACAATATTTGGGTTCAGTAAGGATCATATTGAGTACCTCAGAATGATGTCACTAGTATCAAATTTCGTTGAACTCAAAGAAATGTATATTTTGTGCCCCTTTTGGGATTTTGTTAGGTCATGCGGTTTGTTGTGATGGAATCTTGGCTGACCCTGCTAAAATTGTGATTATCATTGACCTACCACCACCTACCATAGTGAAGCAAATAAGAACAACATTGGGACATAAAGGATACTATCGAAAATTTATCAAAGAATAGGCGAAGGTGACTGCTCGGATGGACAAGTTATTGAAGCAAGATGTTAAATTCCAATGGACGAAAATTGCCAAGAGAGTCTAGACACTTTAAAGAATAAGATGGTTACAGTGCCCATACTTGTATTTCCAAACTGGAAGAAGGAATTTCATGTACATATTGATGCATCATCTGTTATGCTTGGCGTGGTACTAACACAACCTCGCGAAGGGTAGATTGATCATCCTATTGCCTTTGCTAGTAGGAAATTATCAACAACAAAGAAGAACTATACCATGATAGAAAGAGAGGAATTAGCTATGGTATACGCTCTGCAAAAAATTTGACACTACTTGGAGGGTGGACATTTAAAAATGTACACAGATCATTCAACATTAAAGTACCTAGTTAATAAGCCAATGTTGTGGGTGTGAGATTTGTCAATGGCTTCTCCTTTTTCAGGAATTTGACTTTGAAGTCATTATTAAGCCGAGTCGACTGAATTCAAGGTTAGACCATCTGTCGAAGATCGAGAGTGGTGAAGAACCTGGTAATATCAATGATAGTCTCCCTGGAGAATAATTATTTGATTTTGTGGGACCTATTAGTTCAACAGGGAAGAGAACAGGTGCAAGATACATTATCACAGTGACTGATTACTTGACCAGATGGGCCGAAGAAGCACTAATAAAATATTATACTACTACAACTACTACCAAGTTCTTGTTCAATGTTGTGATTTGATTCTAATGCTCGAAGATTTTGATAAGTGACTAAGGTACACATTTTTCCAATCAGTTGATCGAAGAATTAACTGATGAATTCCAAATCTAGCATATAAAGGCAATTCCTTATCACCCTCAAGCAAATGGTGTTGTCGAAGCATTCAACAAGATCTTGGAGAATGCGTTGACAAATATTTGCAATGTTCAAAAGGATGACTGGGATGAGAAAATTCTTGCAGTTTTGTGGGCATACCGCACAACCTGTAAGAAGTTGACAGACCAAACTCCATTTCTCCTAGTGTATGGACAAGAGGTTGTGATGCCAATGGAATATATTGTACCCATCCTAATGATTGCTATGATTACAAAGATGAAAGATGTTGGTGTTGTCGAGGACAAACTATCATGGCTGCTATAGTTGGAAGAAGACTATTTTGTTGCAGGTTATCATCAAAACTTTGAGAAGGAACAACGGAAAATATGACATGATCGACACATCAAGAATAAAGGATTTTGAGTCGAGGAATTATTCTTCTATATGATAGCAAATTTGTAAAGCATCTGAGAAAGCTGAAAACACATTGGTTAGTATCGTATATTGTAATTAATATCACTGATGGAGGCGTAGTGCAACTACCAAAGTTAGATGGAACACCTATCAAAGGGTTGGTGAATGGAAGTCAGCTAAAGCCCTACAAGGGTAGTCGTGACTTGCTCGATTAAAAAAAAGTAAAGAGAAGAAAATACAAAATACAAAATCTTCAAAGTATATTTATTTTCATGTTTTGGTCATAGGCTACCAGTGTGTTGCAAGAAAAAGAAAAAGGCACAACAGACTGCCTATCTATCTCAAATGAAAAATGATGATGAATACAATCCATCTAACGCACTGAACGAAATATGTCGAAGCTTGACTACAGGTCGAAGGAAAGAAAGAGTTGTCGTAAAACTAACTTGAGTTGCAGAAATGACAGCTAGCCATAATTAATTTAAAAATGTGAGCGATTTTGATTGCATGCTTTTTGGTCACTTCCATAATTATTGTGCAATAACTTCCACTGATGTGACAAGTGAGTGATAGTTTGCATGGTAGTTTTTGTATGATGATTCGGATGATTAGCCCATGTGACAGATATCGTTGCCACCTTTCCATTCATTGTTTGCTCGTGCAAATGATTGATTGAATGAACAAGTAGACATTATCACCTTTGAGCCCAAGTTTCAGTTCATTTTGCTACACCCGAGTGAGAGTATTCCATTGTTTTCTACAAATGCAAGAGTTGAAGTGAGTTTTTCCAGTTTTTCCATAGAGTATGGTTATTTCCGTTTCTAGTACAACCATAGTTGCAGAGTCCAGTGTTGTTGAAATACTGTAGCTTCAAAGGATATTCTAAATGGATTTTACTAATGTAACCCAAGGGAGATGATATTGTTCCTATCACGAGGTGTTACTATTGTATTTGGTCATCATAGAGTCATGAGGTAAATCCTCCACTTGTGTCGAGTCTTTAGTACCCTAATAAATAATATAATATACTGTTTTGAGTCTTCCTAGGTGAATTCGGCCCAGACAGTTTAGTGGGGCTGACTTGTCTAGGGTAAAAGTCAGTTGACTCATTGTGTATAAATAGAGGAGTTGTGGTTCTTATTTGAACATAGACTCACTCACTTGAGTAGCACATAGGAGAAAGAGATAGACATAACAAAAGGAGGAGAACACCTATTTTTGGGGTTGTCTTTTATACATCTTATACAGAGGAAGTTTTTGCTGGGTTTTCTTCCCCTTGAGGGTTTCTCGGGATAAATGTTGTGTCTATCTTATGATTGTGTTTCTATTAGTGATTATTGATATGTTGTTGTTGTGATTTTGAATTGAATACTATTGAATCTAGTATATCATATGAAATCTTAACATGGTATCAGAGCTAACCTAATTATAGTAGCTTTCACAAGGTGAAATTCTCCCTCCTCACTCTCCAGAATAAATTGGGGCTTCTGCAAAAGTTGGAGTTTTGAAGATCTGCTTGCATAGAAAATTGCGCCCTCCTAGAGAAAATCTATTGAGCTTTATATCGAAGTTTTTAGGTGGTTGGATCTCTAGGAAAGCCAAACCCTAGTTTGGTAGTGAACTAGAAAACTGCAGTGAAACATAACTAGAAATTCTTCAGTGCTGCAAACTCGCAAGTAGGATTTGAAGAATGAAGATTAGGGATCTCCAGAAAGCAGTTGGATCAACCAACTCACCTCCTTCAAGTGCATCTACTGTTAAGTTCAATCCCCTATTTTGATAAGTTTCATTTTTGAGGGACCTACTGGACAAGATGGCCCCAAGCACTAAGCTTGAGGACAAATTGGAAGGCCTAGAAAACTTCCTGGCATGGAAGTTGTTGTAATCTCACAGATCACATAAGGTTACCAATAATACATACTAAAACATACATAAATATAAATAGAGACAAGAGATAAGAACAGATAGAAAGGAACAGATTATATTATCACAATGAGTTCATACAAGGCACAGAACTGAACTGAGTTCTTTGCTTGGCTCAACAGCCTAATATATACAATTTGGAAACAGTTACAACATAACTACCTGTCGGTTCGGTGAACCGACACGACTATTGGTTAGCCGACTTAGTTAACTAGTTTAGCCGGTCGTCCGACTTGGTCGGACCATCGACTTAGTCAGTTGATCGACTAAGTCGGTCTTCATTCAAGTCGACTTCGTCGAATTGCTCCTTCTACATCTCCCCCACAAACAAAAGGTTTCTTCGTCCCGAAGAAACAGGGAGGTACCAAAACGAACTTTTTGTCGAATCCTTCAACTTTGCTCTGGCTGTGGACTGTGAAGACGAATAGTCGATCTCTTCTGGACGCATACCTCGACAATGGCTGGAGCTGTGATGGCCAGATGATGCTGGAAATCGGTCCATGTCTGCAGGGCTTTCTGGATGTCGATCGTTAGAGTAGTTAGACTTGATAGTATCGACATCTTTTCGGCCATGGGCTTTTCTGCAATGTGCTCCATGTTGGGACCCAACAGTTGGTTTTGTTCCTCTGCAGCATCGAGGAGTCATTTCATCTGCGGACAGATGTTGTCGACCTTCTCTAAGTTTGGAAGGGCTTGCTGAACCCACTGATGAGCCTCTCATTCGAGCTTCTGTAGTTTGTTGGTCTCCATCACAATCTGCTCTTCAATGGTCTGCCTCATTTCTACTTCTGTCAACTTCCAGCCCTCCAAGGCCTGAATGCCTTATCGTGTCTGCCTGGTCTGATGATAGACCTGCCCATAATGGGGAGGCCAGTCTCTTAGTACTTCCTCGGTGACAATGGACTCCTCCATATGGTCCTGTAAGACCTTGTAAGCCTCCGAAAAGGCAGTGTGCTGTGTTAGGAGCAGTCGGGCAGTTTCCTCTTGTTGTTCTGTTTTAGTCTCTTGGCGATGGGTCTGGATGGTCGACACCATGCCCTCAAAAAGCTGATATGCCCTTTCCAGAGGTCGATCTGTGTCGATTTCGAGAGGGCCTGGTATCGTCGTCTGTGCTAGAGCTCTACATCTGCCGAGAAACTCGACTTCTTCTGCATTTTTGGCGACCAACTCTTGGGTTTTCCGATCTGCCCTTTTCTTCGACTCCTTAGCCATAGTTTTGAGGAGTTGGCCGACCTCTGTGTCGGTCAATGAACTGGCATCTTTTAAGCTTATCCGCATGGTGGAGGGTTTGGGACGATGATGTTTCTTCTGCTGTTGGTTGTCTGTTGCTTGCTCATGAGTACCTGCAGTGGTGGAAGTTGGGTCTGTAGTTGGTGGATTGGAGGTCGAAGGTTGTTCTGGTTGGTTAGGTGGTATAGAAGATGGTTGTGTTTCTTTTTGAGGAGGGGGTATGGGGGATGGGGGTTTTTCTGTTTGAGGAGGTGGGATGTCGGCTTCTGGTTATGAAGATAACGGTGGCTGTGCTGGGTTTGGCTGTAGTTCTGGTGGTGGGGATTTCGACGGTGGAGGTGGTGGTGAAGGAGGTTGGGATGATGGTGGTGTTGGGGATGGAGTGGGGGTATGGTCAGGGGTCAAAAGGTTAACTGGAGTATGTGGTGAACTTTTGTCGGAAGAGATACCTGCTTCCGAAGGTGTAGAGGGTAGGTCGTCCTGGTCGAGTGGTTCGGTGACAGACTTTGAAGTTCCTATTACGTCACCCTGTTCGTCGTGGGTGAATGTCATCGTAACAGTTGCATAACGATTTCTGCTTGCATAAAGAGGGGATCTTGTCTATATTTTCTGGGCCGATTTAAACAGTCCAGGAAGTGTCTCAAAGAAAGCTTTAAGCTCAGTGTCTTGGGCGACCTTGGCTCTGAGTGCCTCCGGGATGGCACGTTGATATTCCTCAGGGGGACTATCAGCCTGCTGTACTTATGCTTTTTCTTCGACTATGGTGGTCGGAGATGGGGGGGGAGGGGTCGACACGAGGTCGACCACATTTTCAGATGTCGGGCCGGTTTTTGCTTTCTTTGGTCGACCCTCCAGAGCGCCTACGTCGACGTACCGTTGAAACTGAACCTCGACTGACACTTTATTGGCATGGGCATCCTCGACAATGTCGACGACCGCGGCTGCGAGTTCCTCCTCATCATCAGACGGGTCGGCCAGGATAAGCTTGCGCTTACCCCTACCTTGTTGTAATTTTTGGGCTTTGATATTTTTCCTTACGACAGCTATCTCCTTAGCCAGTTTCTTGATGATGCTCTTAGATAAAGCATACTCAGGATCGGCTTCGTCGACTTCACCTGTGGGTATTTGAGCTGGGTCAACTGTTGCTGGAGCTGGTGGAGCTATCTGTGGCACTATGGGCTGTTGTTGTACTGTCTTCTGGGGTTCGACTACCTTGGCAATCGGAGGTTTGATTGTGAGGTGTTCCCGACTAGTGGGCACGATCGGACTATCTTTCGACACGAATGTGCTGATGTATAGATTAAGTTCGTAGTCCTCCTCCTTCTCCTGGTCGGTAAGCGGCTCGATAATGGAGAAGTTGACCTGTTTGGTAGCCTCTGGGACTAGTATCTTCGTCTTTGCCTGTCGGGTCAACTCGCGGAAAATCTGGTTGACTGTGGGGTAGTAGTCGAGGTCCTGTGCTTTGGGGTCTTGACCGCGCATATACCATACTGAGGTATGGTCCAGTTCCAACTGTATATGGGAGTCGGCAGGGAGGTTTCGTCGGATGTTCTGGGGCACCCTCCACCTCGTCGTACGGACCTTCAACTGCTGAAGCCAAGTGTCCAAGAAGACTTTCCCTTGGGCCAGCTCATGCAGGGTTCCTTTTTGTAAGAAAGGTTTGAACCTGTGCATTTCAAACCTGGTCGGCTCCCGGAAGACTGGACTGCCTTCCGGACATATGTGATACATAACAATCCAGATGATAAGGGATGGGAATTTAATGATACCTCCGACCTCTTGGCAGCGCTCGCATATGGTTTTGACCAGGTCGACGACATAGTCTCCCCATCGGTAGACTCGACCGTCTGTGGAGATCGTGTCTACAGCCTCCAGCATCTCCAATTTAAGGTCACTGCTTCGACCGACCAATGTAAGGGTAACTGCAATGATTTTAGCCACAATTTGTGGCATCCTTGTCGCAATTTGTCCTATCATCAATCCCTTCGAGTTTTTCCTAGTGGGTGTGCCCGTAAGTTCCTGGACCAACCCTTCTTTGATGCTGATAGGTACAGGACTGCCTTTGTTCGATAGACCCGTAAGCTTGGAGATCACCTCCCCGGTGATGTCTATCGGTTGGTCAAAATAAAACCGGCCGTTGTGGTAATGACTGATGATAAATTTGACCGCTGCCTCCTTCGTCCCACCGAAGTTGGCCATCAATGGTGCGTTAGGGTACTGGAAAATGCTGTTGTTCCGGATTTTCTCAACGGCCTGTGTCAGTCGGTTGTCGACAAAGGCCCACTCTTGGATCTCTTGCCAGAGTTTCTGAAATGGGTCCTCCTGGACCTTCACATTTTTTATGTTCTTGAGTCGGTTGAGCAAGGGGGTGTCCTCGGCTTGCAACTCCTTTGCCTTGGCCGCAGCTCTGGTTAGTTTTGGTGCCATTGTGTCGGACTGGTCGGATTTTTGACAGGATTCTTATGTTTTGGTTGACTGAGATTGCAGGTGCTCTGATGGAAATGGGTGTGGTGAATGAACCTTCGGCGGTCCATTATTTATAGGTGTGGATGGGGTTGAGTGTCGAAATGGGTGTATTAATGGCGGACTTGACAGTCCAACTACAATACTCGAGTGCGACTTAATGGAGTATTTGTTTCGACGCTCGAGGCCATCAATGCGTGATGGGACATTCGAGGTCGACGGTCAGTGTCGTGGGTGAAAACGGTCGGCCTGACTGGTCGATGAAGATGGTCGATGGTAGTGATGTCGATGGTCGAGGTAGTGAGTTGCTGTCATGGTTTGTTGTGGAATGTGTTATTTGGTTTTTGGAAATTTTCTGTCTTTTTATAGGTTTTGGTTGACGGTTAAGGTCGTTTTTTTTTTTTTTTTTTTAACCGTTTAAGTCGGGCTCCATTGACGAGCTTCCGAAATACTAGGCCCTGTAATGTTTTTAGTTAAACTGAGCCATTGGGGTGTATCTCTTTGACAACGTAGGGTCCCATCCACTCTGTGTGTAGTTTCTTTGGTTTGCCTTTGACTCTACTATTATAGAGTAAAGCAAGGTCACCGACCGACAAGTTTTTATTCTTGATGTTACGGTCGTGCCAGGTTTTCTGTTGTTGTTTCTGAATCTCCTGGTGTTGGATGGCCATAAGTCTGTGTTCTTCCAGCTTACTTAGTTGAAATAATCGATCATGTCTTGCATGTTCGACATCGACATGTAGTAGTTGAGCTACAATAGGGTTCTGTTGTCGGAAATGTAGGGGGACGACTGCTTCTTGTCCATAAACTAGTCGGAAGGGAGTTTGGTCGGTCGACCACTTATAGGCTGTCCTATATGCCCATAAGACTGCAGGTATTTTCTCATCCCAATCATCTTTGTTGGTACTGCATATTTTAGTTAACCCTTTCGTTAATGTTTTATTGAAAGCTTCTATTGCACCATTCGACTGAGGGTGATATGCTGTACTTCGTCGATGGTCGATATGAAATTGGTCGGTCAGATGTTTGATGGTTTTGTTAATGAAGTGGGTTCCTTGGTCACTGATCAATGTCAGAGGAAATCCAAAGCGAGTGATGATGTTTTCATATATAAATTTGGCTGCGACCTCACTTGAACATGTATCAACAGGTTCAGCTTCTGCCCATTTAGTAACATACTCCACTGCAGTGATGATATATCTGGCACCTGATCGTCTTGCTGGTATAGGGAATGGTCCTATGAAGTCTATAGCCCAGATTTCAAATGTGAGACTAGGGTTTACGGATATCAACAGCATTTCTATGCTCGGCAGAGGTCGACCAAGTCGTTGGCATTTGTCACATCGACTAACAAAATTTTTGCAATCTCTGTGGAGTGTCGGCCACCATAATCCTGACTGTTGGATTTTCTTGGCAGTTGTGTCTGCTTGGAAATGTCCTCCTGCAGGTCCATAGTGTGCTTCGTGCATGATCTGGTCTCGTTCATGGTCGATTACACATCGTCTGAGAATGCCATCTAACCCCATTTTGTATAGAAATCCATTGATGAGGCTGTAAGGGGCAGCCTTCATAGCTAGGATTTGCTTTTTCTTGGTGTTCAGACCTTCTGGTGCCTGGCCCGTCTCTAGGAACTGAGCAATTTATTCTAGTTCTTCTGGAACTGCTTCTATACGAAATAAGTGGGCATCTGGCAGGTCGTCATCTATTCCAGTCGGTTTCTCCCCTGTGTCGATACGTGATAGGTGGTCGAGTCCGACATTTAGCTTTCCTGGTTGGACCACTACTTCAAACTCAAATTCTTGAAAAAGAAGTAACCATCGACATATTCTTCCATGATGAAGGGGTTTATTAACAAGATACTTCAAGGCTTGATGGTCGGTGTAAAATATGAAGGGGTTGGCTAGCAGGTAATGTCGATACTTCTGAAGTGAAAAGACCATACCTAGGGCTTCTATTTTGGTGGTCGAATAGTTTCTTTCAGCCTTATTTAGTTTTCGACTACTGTATACGATAGGGTAGTCCATCCCATCCTCCCCTGGTTGTGTCAGTATTGCACCTATTGCTATTCCAGATGCATCAATATGCACATGAAATTTGGTCGACCAATTTTCTTTTCAGTTTGTCGAACGATATTTGGCACTCTTCTGTCCATTTAAACTCTATATCATCCTTTAATAGTTCTTCTAGGGGGTAGGTCATGTCTGAGTAGTGTCGTATGAACTTCCTATAATATCCTGTATGGCCCAATAACACCCGAACCTATTTAGGGTTTATTGGGGGCTTTAGGTCAAGGATGATTTTAATTTTAGCAAAGTTGACCTTGATGCCTTCCTTACAGACAATATGTCCGAGGAGTATGCCTATGGGTGTCATAAAGATACATTTCTTAATATTCAAGGAAAGTTGTATCTGTCGACATCTTTCCAGCATAAGCCTGAGCCATGTGCAGTGATCCTTCAGGGTGGAGTAGATTGTCCAGTCGTCAAAGTATACTGCCATGATTTTATAGATATATTCTTGGAATGTTTTGACAACAATTCGAGAGAATACTGCAGGTGCATTCTTCAACCCAAAGGGCATAACTCTGTAGGCAAAGGATCCAAATTCACATACAAAGGTTGTTTTCTTCTGATCCTCTTTTGCTATGGGTACTTGATTGTAGCCTGAAAATCCATCTGTAAAGGAGTAACATTCATGTCCTACAACTTCATTCAATATTTCATCAGCATAGGGTGTGGGGAATGGATCTGTGAGTGAGACTTTGTTGAGCTCCCTAAAGTTGACACAAATTCTTAACCTGGTCGGATCATGTTTCTTAGGCTGAACGACCATGGGACTTGCCCATTCCGACTGGTCTATAGGGTAGATGATCCCTGCTGCTAACATGTTGTCTATTTCCTTCTTAACTATCTCCTTGTACTTGTGAGCTAGTTTATAAGGTCTTTTCTTGACAGGTCGGACATCACGTTTCGTATCTATTTTCATTTCGCCCATTTCTTGAACTAACCCTTTGAGGTCTTTATAGTCTCTGGCAAATACATCCTGGAATTCTTTAAGTAAGGTCACTATTTCAGCGGTCTGTTTTTCACTCCAATAGTCACCAATCTTTGCGATTTTGGGACGGTCGTCATTTGAAATGTCAACCTTCTTAGTTTTCACCTTTCAATCTAACCACTCCGGTGCTTTTGTTTCGTTGATCGGTCGACTTCCTTCTGTGAATTGTGAAAATGTAGCAGGGAAGTCGGCTCCAGTCATTCTGTCGATGTCTGGTTTGTCGTTGGTCGTGACCCTTAGAATTGAATAGATAGGTTTTGTAGTTTCAGCGTGGTTGGATTTCCACCTGAAGCTCTTGCCTTCTGTTTGTTCATTTTCTAATTGTAACCGGGTTGACTCGAGTTTTGATCCGGTGTGGATGATGTTACAGTTCTGGATCTGACGAGGGTTTTGACAGGGTAGTTTTGCAGTCGGTTGTAGAAAGTGTTGTATTTGTGTTACTGGCGCGGCTAAGTGTTTATTTTGAGGTTCGAATTTAAAGTCTTTAATGAAATTTTCCTTTAGTTCATGCCAGAAGAAGGTTTCTCCCCTAGCTTCTTCCATCTTATACCACTTACTAGGTAAGTCGTCGAGGGTTGATGGGAACAAGTGTGGCCAGGCTCTTTCATCCTTATGTCCAAGTCTTCGCCACTCTTTTTCACAAGTCCTAATGTGGTCTTCTGGGTTTTGGCCCTGTGTGAAGATAGGGATTTGGGCTTCTTGTGTTAACTTTTTCCCTCCAAACCATTCGACAAAGTAAGTTGAAGCAGTGGTCCAGGTCTGTAGTTTTGACTGATGGGTATCCCACCATCTAGCTGCTTGACCTGTGAATGTTTCCACTAAACTTTGAAGTCGGCCATGTTCTCCAATGTTTTTAGATACTTGTTCGACATGTAGGACTGGGGATTCCCTTTCCTTATACCTTGGTGTTTGTGGGGTATGTACGTTGGTCGGTTGTAAGGTAGGGCGTTCTCTGAGTTTCTTTTCAAAGAGCTTAGGGATAATGGAGACTACAAAGCACTGTCGGGTGGGTTTTTTTTGTACTTTTTGTATAGTCTAGCACCCTCTTGCTTGTGTTTCATAATTTTCCATCTCCCAGTCATATAATTCAGCATCTGAATTATAGCCAACTGAGTCTGGGTTACCTGAGTAAATTTCCCCTTAGGCATTTGGTTATGTATAGTCCAGATTGTTGTGGATCTGGTAGAGTTGTCTAACATCTACTTCCTCATCAATTGGTTCAGTCCAAGGTTGTCCGTGGGAAGGATTAATGGGTACAATGACCTTATGACCATTCCCTTTAAGTTTGATTCTTTCCTTGTCTAGGGATATAGATGCTTTCATCTTTCGTCCCCAAGGTCGACCTACTAGGGCTGGGAAAGAGCTAGAACCTTCCTTCGGGTCGATAATTTCAAAATCAACCTTTGTCGAGATTCCCTTAATGGTTGTGTCGACATCTCTCCAAACCCCAATGGGTTCAATGAGACCTTGGTCGGCTAGTTTTAGATAGATGCCTGACTCATAGAGTCGAGGTTTACCCATCTGTTCCCATGTATGCCTGGTCATAATATTTACTTGAGACCCGAAATCGAGCACTACCTGTCGGACATGGTATCCTTCGATTTCCAGGTCGACAAGTGGGTCGACATCGTTTTTATCCTTTTGGTTTAAGCTACAAATGTTTTTAGTTTGTTTTTCCCTTGTGGTGTCTTTTAGTGTGTGCAATAAGTCAATGAATTGGGCAACTAATTTGTCTGTTTGGATGAGATGAGTTAATTGCTGTGTCATGCTAAGTCGACTGGTAAGACTGTCTTCTGGCTGAGCAATGTCTTGAAAGATGTGTGTGGCTTCTTGATAAATTTGTTTTTCTTTCAGAGGATCCAGATAACCATTTGTGTTTTTAATTTTACTAATTTGGGGTTTATTAGGCCCTGTTTTTGTGCCTTGGCGAGTGACAATATGCAGATTTTTAGTAGTTAATATATCATGCTTTTGTACACAAGACAAGACATTAACATTCTTCTTATTATTGATTTTTTCTAACAAGGTAGGATAATCCTCCAGAGAGTGATCGCCTACTCCGCAATGCGTACAGAATTTAAGGTCAGTTCTGTCCTTGTACGGACAGTCTGCACATCTGTGCCCTTCTTTATAGCAGATGAAGCATTGTGTGGGTCGACGAGTTCGTATATCGCGATTCCCGACGAATCGACCTCTTCCTTCATATCTCTGTCGTCGATTGTCGTACCGACGTTCATATCGTCGGTCGTCGTGTCCTTGCCCGTTCTGGTTGTTGGTATTATTTTGCTCATTGCTCTGCGCCACTGCATTCGTCTGGTAGACGGCCTGATAGTTCTGTCTGTTTTTTAGGTTGAGTTGACAGTCGGCTGTATTGTGACTTTTTGTCTCGCAAATGGCGCACGAGGAAGCTTTTGCATTCTTCATGTTAAACGCACATTCCTTCGTGGAATGATCTCCGGTCTCCTGGAAGATGTCGCAAAAGACTTTAGTTTGCACAAATCGGACATCTTGTCGGCTGTAGTCAGTTCGACAATTGTCTTTCGAGTGTCCGGCCGTCGAAGATTTCGTACACCAGATTTCTTGATCTTTGAGGGACAATTCTTTTAGGGACTTATGTACACTTTCCAGCTGTTCTTCTATCTTGTGGTCCGTCGGATAGGCAGGTATATGTTCGTCCATTTCCACCTGCAGAGCTTTAGTCAGCGCATCTTCATATGTCTTGAAGGTTTCCAGACTGATGTGTCGGCGAATTTTTTGTGATAAGCCTGCAAGAAACCATTGAATTAGCAATTGTTCGTCAATAACATAATCTAATTGACTCAACAGGTCCTTCCAGTGTTTGTCATAATCATGGACAGTTTCCCCTGGCTTTTGCTGCGTTGTCTTGAGCTTTTTAACAGCCAAGTGCTTGGCGTCTGGGGTCTTGAAAAAGGATAAGAACTGTGCTTTAATTTCAGCTTTCGTTGCTTTGGGTTGTCGTTCTGAAAAGGTCATATACCAGGTCAGAGCCCTTTTCCGTAAGGCTCCTGCAAACTGAGCCATCTGTCGGTCTTCTTCCTTCACCTGGTTTGCATCCCAGATGGATTCGCAGACGAACCAATGTCGTCTGGGGTCTTCATCCCCCTCATAGAGAGGAATGTGGGCAGTTCCGTGACCCATGTCTGAGTCGCTGTCACTGCTATCTGACGGCGGCGGAGGTGGGGGTGTGGGTGGTGGTGAAAGAGGGGTCGTTGATATAGTCGAGCCTGAGGAGTTTTGGTCGACGGAACTTGTGCCTCCGTCGGTGGTCGATTTTGCGTCGTACAGTGGATTGTTGTGGATTTGTATTGTCGATGGTCCACTGGAACTTTGCGAGCTCAGGTCTGACTCTTGGATTTCTTCGAAAGCTGTATGTGGCAGGGGGGGTGCTCCTTCATGTGTCGGTAAGAGAAAGTGGATACTCCGAAAGGATGGTGCCGTTTGAAAGGTCACCCAATTTCCTTCAAGCGGTCGGCGTATAACAAGATGTCGTCCCGGCAATGGTTCGTCACCTAGTCGGCTCCAGATAGTAATGTCACCAGGTCGCAGTCGGAGGTCATCTTCAATAATAGTCTGTATTGTGGTACGCGGATTTACTGGGGAAAGGGTTACTCCTTGGTCGGGGACAGTTATTTCGAGAGCTTCAGGCTGCTCGATCCACACTTCTTCTTCCTTAGGTGCTGCCTCCTCTTCTACGCCCTCTCCGTGTCGGTCATGACCCGACTCTGGCGGAATCTCCTCACGGTCGGTCTCCCTAGGGTTTTGTCTTTGCTGCAGCTCTGTTTCTCTTTCTCGTCTAGCTTCCCTTCACTGCTGCCTTTCGTCCCTTTCGATTTTCTTAATGTCCGACATACTGTCCTACAATACTATATCGTCGATTTCCCTTCGGTCAACTTTTCATTACTGGTGCCACCTATCGGCTTTAGGTTGACCTGGATCCACTATACTCTACCTTCGACACATGACCAGCTACCCCCCCATAGCCTACCCGATGCTCTTTAGAAAGCTCAGATAGTGCGAATCACTTGCTCAGGAAGTATTCCCACTCCCTTTCTGCAATAAACTTCTCCCACTTCCTCTGCTTTTTCGCCCAGTTGGTGTTTGGTGGCTGTTCGCACAGTGGTGGTCTAGGTTCGACGATGTGACCTGCTCTGTTCTCTATCAGGAATTTGAACAGCAAGGTCGGCAAGGTGCACAAGAATTGGTCGGTGAAATCTGTTTAGAATTGTGCTTTGACAGTTTCCACTGACGTCCTGTCTTCGATCGCTCGCTCCTCACAGAAGTCGTCGACGATTTTCTCAAACCACTCCGACAGATTTGTTCGTCCTCCTCGAAATAGTTTATCTAGCAACTGCTGTTCTTTAGTCGCATCCGGTCTTCTCATCCAGAAGCTGCTTCAACAGTTGTGGCACTGATTCGACAAACTTCTCATGCGTCTCTGTGAAAAATATTGCCTTGGCTTCTGCGACTGTTAATCTGTTTCGTCGTGCGTAATTTTGCAAGTAGTTCGCAACTTTACGGTCCCACCAGTCCTTGATCTCCTGCTCTGGTATCATATGTGAGCATATATCTTAGGCATGTACTACCGGCAACGGAACCAATGTTGTAATCTCACAGATCACATAAGGTTACCAATAATACATACTAAAACATACATAAATATAAACATAGACAAGAGATAAGAACAGATAGAAAGGAACAGATTATATTATCACAATGAGTTCATACAAGGCACAGAACTGAACTGAGTTCTTTGCTTGGCTCAACAACCTAATATATACAATTTGGAAACAGTTACAACATAACTACCTGTCGGTTCGGTGAACCGACACGACTGTTAGTTAGCCAACTTAATTAACTAGTTTAGTCGGCCGTCCGACTTGGTCAGACCATCGACTTAGTCGGCTGATCGACTAAGTCGGTCTTCATTCAAGTTGACTTCGTCGACTTGCTCCTTCTACAGAAGTATAGGATTGGCCTCATTTTGAAAGAGAATGGTCTTGAGAAGTACATCAAGGATGAGATTGTAGAAGTTGAAGCTAAGGAGAAGCATGAACAAGACCTAATCAAGGCAATGAGGATCATTGTTGATTCCATTAAGGATCACTTGATCCCTCAGGTGGCATTTAAGAAGACACCCAAGAAAATGTATGATGCACTTTCTAGAATGTATGAGGGAAATAACATCCACAGAAAGATGCATTTGAGAGATCAATTGAAGGGAACCAAGATGAGAAAAGGAGAATCTATTCAAGATTACTTCACAAGGGTGTCCCAGATCAAAGAGAAGCTAAGTGCTATTGGAAATACCCTTTATGAGGATGAATTGGTTATGACTTGTCTCAATGGCCTCACTAGACCTTGGGACTCATTCATCCAAACTCTGTGTGCCAGAAAAGAAAGTATGAATTTTGACATGGTATGGGAAGATTGCATACAAGAAGAAGCTAAAGTAGCCAATAGAGAAGCTCTCCTCAGAGAACATGATCAGGCTCTAGCTACCCATACTAAAGGAAGAAATCAACCAAACTTCAAGAAGGGTAATCATAAGCCTTCAAAGAAGAAATTCCAGAAGAAGAAGAAGAAGGATTACTCAAAGTATCAATGCTACAACTGTCATAAGATAGGACATCTTGCTAGATAATGTCTATCACCAAAGAGGAACAATAACAAAAGGCATCATGCTCATCTAGCTGAAGATGAGGATGAAGAAAGACCTAGAAATAGAACTAGAGGTGAATATGTAGAAGAATATGTGTTATGCTCTGCACTCTCTGGGTCTGTAACACCTAGAGAAGACACATGGCTTATTGATAGTGGTGCCTCTAAGCACATGAAAGGAAAGAAGACAACTCTGTCAATACTTGAAGAGAAGAACTCTCCCTGGAAGGTATCATTGGGAGATGACTATCAATATCCCATCAAAGGTATTGGTGAATCCAGCTACAAGCTTGACTCTGGGACCTCCATGAAGATGAAGGAAGTACTATATGTACCATGTTTGAAAAAGAACCTACTCTCCATCTCAGCTCTAGATAAGAAAGGGTATAGAGTTGGTTTTATAGATGGACAAGTACTTATGTGGTCCAAAGGAAAGACACTTGAAGATGTTGTAGTCATTGGAGAAGAAGGAGGAGGATTGTACAAGCTAAAATGACATCCAAAGGCAGCCCTTGTCCATGAGACTACTAGATCAAGTGAACTGTGGCATAGGAGACTTGTTCACATCAACTACAAAGCATTGCCCTATGTGAACAAGGTGGTAACAGGGTTACCAGATCTAAAGATCGAACACGAGGGAACTTGCAAGGGATGTGAATAGGGAAAGAAGATCAAGAATCCCTTTCCGGAAAGTGACACAAAGACTAGGTACGTTGGAACTAATTATGATGTATGTGGTCCTATGCCCTCCATATCCTTGAGTGGATATGATTACTATGTCATATTTATTGATGATTATTCAATAAAGACTTGGATATACTTCTTGAAAAATAAGAGTGAAGTGTTTGGGAAGTTCAACGAATTCAAAGCCTTGATAGAGAACCAGTCAGAAAAGAGAATCAAGACACTGAGATTAAATAATGGTGGAGAATGCACTTCAAAGGAATTTGAAACATTCTGTAAGGAGGCATGAATCAAGAGGGAGCTAACCACTCCCTATAATCCCCAACAAAATGGTGTTGCAGAAAGAAAGAATAGAACTATCATGGAAGCAGTGAATACCATGATTCATGACCAAGACCTCCCTATGCACCTATGGGCTAAAGCTGCAAGAACAGTCGTATATGTGCAAAATAGATTATCTCACAATGCTCTTGGATTCAAGACTCCTGAAGAGATGTATACCAGAAAGAAACCTGAAGTAATCCATCTCAAGATATTTGGTTGTCCAGTATATGTACATATTCTAAAAGAGAAGAGAACCAAATTAGATCCTTCTAGTAAGAAAGGAATATTTGTAGGATACTATGAAGTCTCCAAAGCCTTTAGGATATACATTTCAGGATTCCATCATATCGAGATTCATAGGGATGCAACATTCGACGAAGAGATAGCTCTCAAGAAGTCTATAAGGTGTCAGCTTGAAGAAGTACATGAAGAAGATGTACCCCCAGA
Organism: Pseudotsuga menziesii; assembly: GCA_001517045.1. Taxonomy (NCBI): domain Eukaryota; kingdom Viridiplantae; phylum Streptophyta; class Pinopsida; order Pinales; family Pinaceae; genus Pseudotsuga; species Pseudotsuga menziesii. The sequence goes on from LPNX011197969.1 coordinate 262,175, forward strand.
AGGACAGAAGTTGAACCAACTCCTAAAATAATAGCATCAAAATATCATGACATGCTAGAGCCTCAGGATCCCCCTACTATGGATATCTCTCGAAAGAGAAAACCTACTTGGGTAAGAGAAATCATACAAGAAGTAGAAAGATATGGAGCACCAGAAGGCTCCACAAGAACAGGCAAAAGATAAAAGCCATATTCCAGTTATGTAGCTTTGATGTGTGACCTTGTAGATCAAGAACCCACTAGCTATGATGAAGATGCACATAAGAAAGAATGGGTTGAAGCAATGACGAAAGAATACCAGTAGATCATGAAGAATGATGTTTGGGATATTGTTCCAAAACCAGAAAACAAGTGTATGGTATCTTTGAAATGGATCTACAAGATAAAACATGCTACGAATGGAAGTATTGAAAAATACAAAGCAAGATTTGTGGCTAGAGGATTCTCTTGGAAAGAGGGGATCGATTATGAAGAGACATTTGCTCCAGTAGCAAGGTACACTTCCATCAGAACTATCATGGCACTTAACTCCATGATGAAGTGGGACTTACACCAAATGGATGTAAAGACAACCTTCCTTAATGGTGTGATTGAGGAAGAGGTTTACATCGAACAACCATAAGGATTTGAAGTCGAAGACAGAGCGACTCATGTATGCAAGTTGAAAAAGGCTATGTATAGACTGAAGCAAGCTCCCAGAGCTTGGTATGGAAGAATAGATAGCTTCTTGACTAGCATGGGCTTTACCAAGAGTAAAGATGATCCTAATATTTACATGAAGATTATGGACGATGAACCACTCATACTATTGTTGTATGCGGATGATCTATTTCTGAGTGGAAATGAGAAACATATAAAGGATTGCAAGAAGAAGATAGCTGAATAATTCGAGATGAAATATCTTAGATTGATGCATTATTTCCTAGGGATGGAAGTGTGGCAAAGCCCAAAAGGAATCTTTCTGAATCAGGGAAAGCATGCAATAGAAATCTTGAAAATATTTGATATGTTGGATTGTAAAGCCATGGCCACACCCATGGACACCAACTTGAAGTTGTTGTCTGATGAGACATACAAGCTATTGGATATGACTCACTATAGACATATTATTGGGTCATTAATGTATCTGACGAACACAAGGCCAAGTATATGCTTTGTTGCGAACACCTTTAGTCAGTATCTAGTTAAACCTAGATGGGTTCACTTGATAGTTGCAATGCATGTGATAAGGTACCTAAAAGGTATGATTGATCTGGAACTGTACTATGGGAGAGATCATGACTACAATTTGTATGGGTATATAGATTCAGATTGGGTAGGAAGTGCTGCAGATAGAAAGAGCACCTCAGGTGGATGTTATTGTCTAAGATTTGCCATGATATCATGGTTTAGTAAGAAACGGTCTAGTGTTGCTCTCAGTACAGCTGATGCATAGTACATTGCAGCTTGCTCTGCTTGTTGTGAAGTGATATGGCTTCAAAAACTGATGTCAGGACTATTTGACATGGAGTTGGACACCACAGTAATTTTCTGTGACAACCAGAGTTTATAAAGATGACAAAGAATCCGGTGTTCTAGGACAAATCAAGGCATATAGAAATCCGATATTTTTATATAAGGGATATGGTACAAAAGGGAGCCATCAAGCTCCAATATGTGAGTACCGATGAGAAAGTTGTTGATGTATTGACCAAGCCTATATCTCGTGTGAAGTTTGAATAATTTCATGACAAGCTTGGTGTAGTTCGAAAGGACTTTCCTCTCAAGGAGGAAAAGTGACGGGACCACAAATGATGAAGAAATGGACCTTCTTCGAAAATGAAGATCAGGTCGAATACATGAACCCTCCTCAGACAAAGGGGGAGTAGGTTGATAATATGAAACTTGCCATGAAAGGGGGAGTAATGATGAGACTAACATTGATGATGGTCTAACATTTATTTGTGGATGATAGTATCCTCTCTTGAGGATGGCAAGTATAACACTATGTGCATGAAAGTGGTCCTTACTAGCTAAGGATGGCCATGCAAATGTTACTCTTGCATGAATAGTGCTTACATTTCGTTGTGGATGCCGTAGATCAAACACTCACTCAGGAGTGGTCCTAACCTTAGTGGTTTGGATGCTCTACAATGAGTCCTCACGAATGACAAGACTGACATTGTGTATGCAGTCGATATATGCCTTGCGGACTATACTCTTGTATGGAGAGTATGCCTCCATTCATATGTAGATGCCATAGAATAAAACTTGCTTGGGAGTGGTCCTAACCTCAGTGGTATGGATTCTCTATGATGAGTCCTCATGGACACCATAATATAACACTCACTTGGGAGTGGTCCTAACCTGTGTGGTATGGATGTTCTACGATGGGTCGGCATTGTGTATGCAGTCGAAATATGCTCTACAGACAATACTCTTGCTTAGAAGAGTATGCATACATGCAAGTGTAGATACCGTAGTATAACCCTCACTTGGGATTGGTCCTAACCTGTGTTGTATGGATGGTCTACGATGAGTCCTTATGAATAATAGGGCCGACATTGGGTGCAGTCAAGATCTACATTTAGTTGTAGACGATTCAACTAATCAATTTCATGGATCATGTTAATGGAGGATCACATCGTCCTTGGACTTTTGTCCTAAACTGATCAGGATTGATCATCCCACATATAGATCATGTGTACTACAAGTAGTGTGGCGACAAAGGATCAAGTATATCGAAGTACAATAGGGAAGGGTCAAGTAGATCAAAGTGTGGCTGCAAAGGATCAAAGTGTTGCTGCAAAAGGATCGAAAGGATCAAAGTGCTGCTACAAGGGATCGAGAAGATCAAAAGGCTGTTACAGAAGATAAAAGTGCTGCTACAAAGGATCGAGAAGATCAAAGTGTTGTTGCAAAGGATCGATAAGATCGAAGTGTTACTGCAAAGGATCGAGAAGATCGAAGTGCTGCTACAAAGGATCGAAAGGATCAAAGTGTTGCCGCAAAAGAATCGAAAGGATCGAAGTGTTGTTGCAAAGGATCTTGAAGATCGAAGTGCTGCTACGAAGGATCGAAAGATCAAAGCGTTGCCGCAAAAGGATCAAGTGATCATGTGATGCAGAACACTCACTTGAGTAGCACATAGGAGAGAGAGAGAGAGAGAGAGAGAGAGAGAGAGAGAGAACAGAAGGAGGAGAACACCTATTTTTTGGGGTTGTCTTTTATACATCTTATACAGAGGAAGTTTTTGCTGGGTTTTCTTCCCCTTGAGGGTTTCCCATGATAAATGTTGTGTCTATTTTGTGATAGTGTTTCTATCAATTATTCTTGATATGTTGTTGCTGTGATTTTGAATTGAATACTATTGAATATAGTCTATCATATGAAATCTTAACAAGTGTCACGACCCCCTCACCCACACTCATTATGGAAGACACTGTCAGATATGTTCCAACACAGGTCGTGGTTGCAGAGGAAGATGAACAAATTCCATTCATCCCTGAAGTGAGGTTACGACTAGACCCACCTGGAACAACAAAGAGGAAACAATCTAGTAGAGAAACCAGTAGCACCACTACTGGGAGACGAAGAAGCAATGGTTGAAATTAGGATACCAAAAGATATTCCACCCAAACCACATGATGCATCGAGAAGCAAAACCACTAGATATTGTCAGTATAATAACCTTCTCGTTAAGGGGAAGTGTTGAAATATTGTAACTTCAAAGGATATTATAAATGTATTTTACCAATGTAACCCAAGGGAGATGTTATTGTTTCTCCGACGGGGTGTTACCATTGTATTTGGTCATCATAGAGTCATGAGGTTAAGCCTCCACTTGTGTCGGCTCTTTAGTACCCTAATAAATAATATAATATATTGTTTTGAGTCTTCCTAGGTGAAGTCAACCCACACAGTTTAGTGGGGCCGACTTGTTTAGGGTAAAATTCAGTTGACTCATTATGTATAAATAGAGGAGTTGTGGTTCTTATTTGAACACATACTCACTCACTTGAGAAGCACATAGGAGAGAGAGAGACAGAACAAAAGGAAGAGAACACCTATTTTGGGGGTTGTCTTTTATACATCTTATACAGAGGAAGTTTTTGCTAGGTTTTCTTCCCCTTGAGTGTTTCCGAGGATAAATGTTGTGCCTATCTTGTGATTGTGTTTCTATCAATGATTCTTGATATGTTGATGTTGTGATTTTGAATTGAATACTATTGAATCTATTATAGCATATGAAATCTTAACAAGTGTCACGACCCCCTCACCTGCACTCATTATGGAAGACATTGTCAGATATGTTCCACCACAGGTAAAGGTTGCAGAGGAAGCTGAACAAATTCCATTCATCCGTGAAGTGAGGTTATGACTAGACCCACCTAAAACCTCAAAGAGGAAACAATCTAGTAGCTGTAAGAAACTAGTAGCACCACTACCAGGAGACGAAGAAGCAATGGTTGAAATTAGGCTACTAGAAGATATTCCACCCAAACCGTCTGATGCACTGAGGAGCAAAACTGCTAAAATGCAAAGTATCCATTGGTAAATTCAGTTGTTCCAAAAAGAGTTCGGACAACGATGAATAACGACGAGAACCTGTGATGCCATCTTCAAATTTACAACAAGCTCAATATATATTTGGTGATGTCGATGAAATTTACAAGAAGCACAAGATATATTTGGTGATGTTGATGAAATTTCCTCTCGTCAGTCCTAATAGTCTAAGGAAGTAACCTTACTGGAAGAAAGAAGGAAAGCAACAATAGAGGTTGTGAAGAATATCGAAGAGGCGGAGGTATTGTGTGCCAAGGTAGTCAAGAACGTTTCTAAGACGTGGGAAGCTTTGATAGATGATGAAGAGTTAGAAAAAGAGTTATATAAAAAAATCTATCATAATACTATATATATATATATATATATAGAGAGAGAGAGAGAGAGAGAGAGAGAGAGAGAGTAATAATAACAACAACAAACAATAATAATATAATATTGATTAGTGAAAAGGTGTAACCCTTTATGAAGGATTGCATTAGACACCCTTTAAATAATTATATATACGGGCAATTCTATCTTGTAAAATATCATATCTTATTTTACATAAAAGTGAAAGGTATAAAACAAGATATCAAGATTTGAACCCTGGTGGGAAGGGTAACAATCACTCCTCCCAACCACCCAATCTACATTTATTATACAAGAAATATTAAAGGAAAAATTAATTATTGAAGACTATAGTATACTATACAAGCTAAAAGATGCCTTTATTTGATATATCTTGGGATAAGAAGCATAATAAAATGGAGTCTCGTGACGAAAAACAAGAAATATTCCTGCAAACTTTAAAAAAATATGCATACCCCATATTAAAAACTTATGGGATTATTCAAGAGAAGTATGTTCACATTGCTATTTTCCCGACAACCAAGAAGAATTGTATAAATGTTGACCTAGCAAACCAATTAATGCTTTCAGAGTCAGATATAATTGACAATAACACGATTCTTTCTTATGAGAAATATGATCTTAAGAACCTACAACTATATGTTGATGATTACAAGTTCCTAACTCAATTTAGTATTGTTTTAGTGGTATCATTGGAGCAAGACAAGGTTGACATGATTCTAGGGTCAGCTTGGTTAGATACATTGGGTACCTTCATGTTCAACACAAGAAAAATGTTTTTGATTTTTCCTTACAAAAATAAGAAAGCCACATTCCAGAATGTTACAATGAAGTCAAGTTCAAGAGTTGTTTCGACTGAAGACTTTAAAGACATCTCAAAGGTGCTTTCACAAGAAGATCAAAAATCGATACAAAAAGATGCAGAATGAATTTAATAAAGTCATCGTGGACAAAGAAGAAGAGTCATGTCGTCTAAGAGATCATAATCATAAGTTGCTTCTTCAAGTAAAGAAGGCAATGGATAAGAGACAATACAATCAAAACCTATAAGAGGAGAATCAAGATCTTTAGAAGAAACTATTAGAAAATATCGAAGAGAATGATCACCTTAAGAAGCATAAACAAGATCTATTAGATCATATTCCGAAGCTTAAATATGATGAGAAGGTGCAAGATGACATGATAAGGAACCTTAAGAATGATAAGTATTTGTTAGAAAAAGAATCAAATACAAATCTAGTCCTTGTCATAGTTAAAAAAGAAGCCAATCTAGTAAAAAAACAAACAACAAGAAATCCTTATCGACACCCAAATTATAAGACTCATTTTTACCAACGATGGGGTCAAAATGAACATAAACAACGGGGTTATGATTTCATAATAGAACGAACACAAAATCAACAAACTAAGTAGAAAACAAGAAGTTCCATCCAACAAAACCATCAACAAACAACTCCAGTGAAGATAGATCTCGAATGGACCACAAAACAAATGATGCAACATTTTTTCTTCGGAATTCGTAACTCATATCGTTTCGTTTCATCAAGCATTGCAGTTACTAACACAAAAGATTGAGAGATGACATTAAAAGGAAGAAATCAGACATAAGCCTTGTCTTCAATAAGCTTCGAGGACAGAGCTTCCCTTAAGGGGAAAGCAATGTTATATAAAAATTTATTCAATAAGCTTCGAGGACAGAGCTTCCCTTTAAGGGGAAAGCAATGTTATATAAAAATTTATAACATAATATATA
>LPNX011197969.1:281854-327820 GCA_001517045.1 Pseudotsuga menziesii
ACATGACTTAACTGAAAGATTCTCTCAACATCGACTTAAGACTTAGACTCAAAGAGACATATTCATGGTGGATGAATTTATTCGTGCCAACGCACTAGATCAATACATTTATTTGCATAAGGAAGATTGTTTGTTTCTAGCTCATAGGAATTTTACATTCAACCTAACTTTTGCTAGATGCCTTGGCTTTTGCGAAATGCTCACAAGGCTTCCTGTCTTGACTTTTGGCGTAGCTCACAAGGCTTGTTCGTTCGCCTTGACTTTTGCTATGACCTCACAAGACTTACGAAGGCATTATCACTTTCGTTCTGACTTTTGTCTTGGCTCACAAGGTTTGTATGTTCACCTTGACTTTTGCCATGACTCACAGAACTGGTTAATCTCCAAGTCTCCCTGGCTAGCTTCAGGGTGGTCACTTATGACCTCAGACCTTGGAGAATGCCTACTGATGCTGATTTCAACACTAACCACCTCGAAATTCATGCTGCCACAGGACTGTACAGACGCTGTACGGACTGACAGTATGGTTTGAACCTCGAAATTTGTGCCCACTGGAACAACAATTTTTTGCCTCGAAATTCGTGCCCCTTCTTTGACTGAAAAACATTGTACGGACATGTATTGTACGACTGCAATTAATGCTCTAGTTGCTGTCTTGAAATTCGTGCCAATGCTGTTGAACAGATGCGTTTGGATTTGGCCAGTTCAAGCTGTACGGTTTCTTGGTAATCGTGCCTCTGCTCAACCTGCTCACCCTCACTCAAATTCGACACTCTCTCTCTCTCTCTCTTTTCTCCAATGCTCATGGAAAACTGAATGAGTCTCTCATGCCTTCCCTTACCTTTTTGGTGTCTAATGAGGAAGCTGGATGGTCATCTAATCCAAGGGCACACAATGATTTAGATGAATGGATCAAATTAAATGCACATTCAATTCTCACCAAAATTAATTTCACTCACCTCACTTAAATTAAGGGCACACAATGATTTAGATGAATGGATCAGATTAAATGCACATTCAATTCTCACCAAAATTAATTTCACTCACCTCACTTAAATTTATCAAAAAGTCACTTTAATCTCGAAAGTGAAAATTAAAACTCATTTAAAGTCATTAATTGCAAGGGTCATGTTATTTTCCCCTTTTAAGTAACTTAGGCAAAACTCACTAGGGGAACACTTGCCGCTGTAATGTTCCCAAGTCTGATATGCAGACCTGGACACTAACTATTGCTGCAAATTAAATAAAACTTTTGATATGAAATTACAACCACTTAGTGAATCTTCAGACTGAGTAATTCAAGGTGTTTTGCTGGGAAATTTGCGGACATGGGAATAGGCAGGGGAAAGCAACCAAAGGTAAGTTCAGAACAGTGAATTCATTTCCACTAACACATTTAGATCGGGGATCACTCAGGTTTCAGAATCTGCAATGCGAAAACTTAATCCCCTGCTTCTGGGTCACCCAACTGTGAAACTAGGGAAATTTATTCACTCCTTTCGACCAAGGGCTTGGGGAATGGCATGGAGGTGTTGTCTGACATTTATGTATCATCAAATAAGGTTCAAGACAGTTTGGGACAGTTCTGGAGCAGATTGAAGAGTTTAGGAGTGAATTGGGGATTTTAGGCAACTTTGGACTGGGGAAGTCTTGTGCAATGGAGGCTCCCAAAAGACTGTACAACCTCAACGAATTTCTGATTTGGAAGTATGTATGGGTAGGTGGGTCTGTTAGTGACACATAGCAACTTACAAAATCGAAAATGGCTAAATATAACTCTCTGAATTGAAATAACAACTAGATTAGTCAAATTTAACTAGTAATCTAGCTAGGGTGTGTAAATAAGCTTGGAATACGTAACAAAACTGTATTAGCCCTGATAAAAGCGTTTGATAGAGACTAATACATCTTATTACAACATATCAAACCATCCAAACTCATTCCCATGAACCAGGCTTACTTATTACTACACTAGAATGCTCAAATCCTTCATTTTAATGATAAATCATGCTTATACATGGGAAAAATTTAATAGGTAGATTAATGGACAGAATGATTGCGAACTAACAGAGATAAATAACAGTGATTATTAGCGGGTACACGTTAGAAAGAAATAGATTAACTGACCATTACATCAGCGGACTCAAAATGATGGGCAAGAGGCCCAAAATCGGACATGAGACAGACTGAGAGTGTAGGTGAAGCTTGGACTTCACTGGAGCTCGAATTAACTGAGATGGAGGTTGCAAAAGATGATTGATAAGACTTCATTTACTGAACATTATGCACTCCATACCTGCAAAGAGAAGGGAATGGGAATCAAGGAGTGGGGAAATGAAGGTTTGGGGCTCATCTCCCAAATCTCTGAGGTGCATCACTAAGAAAACTATGCTCACATAGTGTCACTCAATTAATTCATCAATCAAACTGTGTGAATGAGCTCGAATTGTTCTTTAATAGAACTCTGGGTGACCTGTTTAGCAAGTAGAGGCAATTGGTGACCTGTGAGAGCAAGTCAACCAGCTAGAAGCCCTAACCCTAGCCACATAAGCGCCCTCCTTGAGCAAATTGGAATGTAGGACCATGTGGAGATGTTTCCACTTTCCACTTTCCACATGTTATTTGCACAATAATTAATTAATGGAAATAATTAAAATCAAGGACATGCCTTAATAATAATTATTTAGCAAAATTTCTCTAAGCTAATTAATTAATGTCTCATAAATAATATTTGGACAAAATTTCCTAGGTAAGGTAATTAAGGCATCTTTGACCCCCAATGTGTTGGGCATGGTCAACACTTTTATGTCAAAAAATATGGGGACATGACAGTCCTCTTGTCCCAAATTTGCTTGTCCTCAAGCAGAAGCACTCCAGAGTGCTACAATTTGTCCAACATGTAGGAGAATTGGAGCATGAACTCGTGCAAAAAAAAGTTGACTTGCTCCATCAAGCCAACATGTAAAGTTTCTACAAAAAACAAGCAATGCCAGGTTCCCATTGCTTGCATTGCACCCCCTTCAGTGAGAATGCCTTCCAACACAACTTATCAGACAAAAATATGCCTGGATCCCATTTCCTCATCTGTAAGTCTCCAAACATTAGTATCCACCATCAAAATTTATCTTCACAGGAAATGAGATTCATGATGTGGAAATCATACCATTGCACTGAAAATTGGAAATTCTCAATGCAAAATTGCAAATCAGTGAGATTTCCCCACCCAACATAAAGTTCTTTATGTGCTTGATGCACATTAGCATTGAATCTCACAACGATGTTGCTGCAATGACATAGGTGTGAGTCCCATGTCCCAAGACAATTATGGGCATCCTCCCACAACCATAGATTCCCAAATTGCTCACAATATCACTATTTTCTCCAAGAATGCAAGCAAGAAATACAGATAAGTGTCCCCTCATCCAATCTGAGAAGGTAGTGATACTCCTACCAAAAGGTCCATGTGAATACTTCCAATGGCTCAACTCTCTGCCACTGGTTAAAGGATGCAAGCATCTATCCATTTGTGTGGATTTCCTCCACAAAGACCACCTTATGCAAGATAATTTCCTCAACAACTTCTCTTGGCAGTTTGCTTGCTTATCTGCCTTCCACTGATCATGTGCATAAATTTTTCTACACGAAGACTCCATGTGTGACATGTAAATCTTCCACCCAATCCACATGTGGCTGAATGGCATCAAGTGACAACAATATGTGCTTATGTGGCTGATGGGAGGGTGATGGTGCATTCAACAAGTCATCGTGAACCTCTAGGAAAGCCTCCAGCTCTTCCTGTTGCACCAACAAGGAAAATTCCTTCTCCCAATTTTCATCCCCACTTGATGAGGTTGAAATATAAGTGTGGGTAGAACTGTGAATGGGATCTCTGCAATACTCATCCACCCAACTTATGGCTTCCCCATCTTCATTTTCATCTGACTCTTTCATGGGGAAGATATTCTTTCCAAAAAACAATTCCAGTTTTTTTTGGAAAAGACCAAGTGCTTGGTTCTCATCAAACTTGTCTACACAGTCCTTAAGCACATGCAAATCAAAATGTACCTCATGTGCAGGTGTATGGGTGGTACCTAAGGGCTGCAACATATATCTTTGTGTCTTCCTACATGTTAGGACAAAGAATTCATTACAGAAATTGAACTCTTTACCTCCCACAGTCTTCATTCCCAAGGTGTCTCTATCCACCCAATTAATGGATGCATAAGGAACTTTATTTGCTGATCCATATGGAAAGTGATCAACCATCTTTCTGATAGAGAAGAAGACTTCATCCTTCTCCTCAATCTCAATGGGTGCTTGGTCCATATTGTCTTCCTCATAGCTTTTCCCAAGCATATGCAAATTTTGCTATTTTCTCATGTCCTTTTGAAGTTGATAGGTCTGAAACTTTGACTGTTGAAGGGATCTTTGTGTGCTCTTCAATGAGTTACCGACGATCTCCAACTCATGAGTGAGCCTGTCAGATTCTTCTTCCTCCTTCTTGAGTGTATTGTGGTACATCTCATCCATCATGAAGAGATTATTTTTGTCAGATAGTAGGTTGACATAGCTCTTCTTCATCTTGGCCATGCCTTCTTTCAGTGCTATGCACTCCTCCATAAAGGCTTCTCCTTCCATCTATCCACCAAAAGCTTTCCAACAACATCTTGCCACCAAGGCATTGATGTCAACAAGGGTTTTTAGGGCCGCCATAAGCCTCTCTCTATCCTCCTTTAGTGTTCCACTCAAATGATGTGGCTCACAAAGAATATCCTCCACCAAGATTTATTCTTCTAATAAATGACATATATGACCATTTTTCTTGTGGCATGGATCCACCACACAGAACTCATCCTCAACAAATAGGTCAGCCTTTGAATTTTCTGCACACTCACTTCCATGATGTGAAGTGCATGGTATCTCTGAAGGTTGGAATAACATGTGATCAGAAAGAAAGCATTTCATGCCTTGACATTTCAGCTTCATCATGCTGTAAGGGAGTCCAAAATTCTGAACTGTGTTCATCTCTCTGCATCAGATTTTTCTCCTTCAATTTTCCTAGTTCACACCCAGCTGGTGGGGGCTTGTCTTCCACCTCATTGGGGAGTTCAGATGATGACTTTAGATCTGATATTTGTTCTTCTTTTGGATCTGATCCAAAAGATACCTTATCATCATGAACAACATCACCTTCCTTTGGACTGATTTGGTGTTCACCAACAAAGAAACTAGGAGAGAATTCTTTGCCCTCACTAGTGTCCTTCATTCTGCAGTCCTCATAGGCAAGTGCAGTCTTTTCAATCACCCATGAATCAAATGGCTGCAAGTAATAATGGCTGCTGCAAAAATCAGAGCCCTTATCATCCATGTCCTTCATGTTACCCTCTCCCTGTACAGATACTTTGGTGGCCTGCTCTTCCACCAAAATTTCTGGTTCACACCCAAGCGGTGTGGCCTTGTTTTCTTCTTCTTTAGGTGGCTCCAAAGTGACTGTAATTCTGATTTGAAGTCTCCTTTTGGATCTGATCCAAAAGGTGTCTTTCCACCCATACATGAGCCAACATCTCTATCAGTGATCTGGAGATCACCCACAAAGAAATTGGAAGTGCATTCATTCTCCACACTACCAAAAACCAGATTTTTCACTGTTGGGTCTTCATCTGCACATGGATTCTCTTCCTCTTCTTTCAAGGAACTTGATCTTTCTCCATCTTGAGTGGTACTCAGGTCACAACTCTTGGAAACTCTTCTTGAAGAGAACCCAAAAAATCTCATAATGCTTGAAGATGTAAATGGCTTTGAAGAATTTTCCCCTTTGGTTCCTTTCTCAGAGAGGTGGAACAACTTGGTTCCTCTCTGGATGGATTGCTGCTCTTGAAAGAATGCTCATAATCATACCTGGGCCAAAATTCATACTTGAAATAAATATAATCTCCAAAAGAAAGGTTTTTACAAATATTCCTACCCAAAGCTAGATAGTCCTCGTAACAGTGAGGCATGTTCTCACATGCTTCAATCATCTCTGTTAAGTCTTTCTTAACCATTGGAGAATCATATTTGATCTCTTCTCCATTTGATGGCCAATTGTCTTCATCATATTCATGTTTTGGTAGGCCACCATCGACATTGAGGATTTCTTCTTCTTCATACTGTTTGCAGTACTTTTCATACTGCTCATCATAGTCATCCTCATAGTATGACATGGCTGCAAATTTCTTCACTGAGAGATTTCTTTCCACAGGATGATCCAAGGAAAGAGCTCTGATACCACTGTCATGTCCCCTCAATCTGATTATTAAAGTGTTGACCATGCTGAAACTCCTAGGGGTTCAAATTGACATTAATTATTCATCCTAGGGAAATTTTGCTAATAATTATTATTGAGGCATGTATTTAATTTTTATTCATCATTATTATTAATTATGCAATTTAATGATGTGGAAATGAGTTTGCCATGTCAAGGGGGGTGCATAGGGCAAGTCAACTTGCCAAGGTAAAAAAATGGGAAATTCTATGACAAAAGCAGTGAGAAAGGAAAAGGGAAAGTGCCTAAAAGCCACAAAAAAGCAGCAAGAGACAAAAGAAGGAAAGTTTTGGCAAAGGAGGGCGCAGTTTCCTCTTAGAGACTCAGAAAAAATGCCAGGACAAAAGCAAGAAAGTTTTGGAAAATGAGGGCACAGTTTCCTTATGGAGATTCAGTCTCAAAAGCAAGGAAAAGCATAAAGTTGTCAGGAATAAAAGCATCAACTATTTGACTAAGGAGGGCGCAGTTGCTAAGTTAGAGGGAGGACTTGGGCAAGGAAACATCTCCACATGGTCCTACATTCCAATTTGCTCAAGGAGGGCGCATATGTGGCTAGGGTTAGGGCTTCTAGGTGGTTGACTTGCTCTCACAGGTCACCATTGGCCTCTACTTGCTAAATAGGTCACCCAAAGTTCTATTAAAGAACAATTCGAGTTCATTCACACAGTTTGGTTGATGAATTAATTGTTTGATGCTATGTGAGCATAGTTTTTTGAGTGATGCACCTTTTAGAACTTTGAGAGATGAGCCCCAAACCTTCCTTTCCCCAATCCTTCTTTTCCATTCCCTTCTCTTTGTAGGTATGGAGCGCATAATGTTCAGCCAGTGAAGTCTTATCAGTCATCTTTTGCAGCCTCCATCTCAGTCAAGTCGAGCTCCAGTGAAGCCCAAGCTTCACCTATGCTCTCTGCCTCTCTCATGTCCAATTTTGGGCCTCCTGCCCATCATTCTGAATCCTCCGATGTAATGGTCAATTAATCCATTTCTTTTTGATGTGTACCAGCTGATAAATACTGTTATTTATCTCAGTCAGGTCGAAATAACTCTGTTCATTAAATTTTCATACTCATATTTCCATGTATAAGCTTAACTAGTCATCAAAATGAGGGATTTGAGCATTCTAATGCAGTTATAATTGAGTCTTGTTCATGGGCATGAGTTTGGAGTCTGGACGGCCAGATTATTGATATGCTGTAATAAGATGTATTAGGTTCTATCAAATAAATTTATCAAGTCTAATACATCTGTTATGAATTCGACGCTTATCTACACACCTTAGCTAGATTACTAGTTACATTTGACTAGTCTAGCTGTTCTTTCAATGCAGAGAATTATATTCAGTAATTTTTGATTCTGTAAGTTGATGTATGTCACTGACAGAGCCACCTACCCATACATCCTTCCATATCAGAAATTCGTTGAGGCCGTACAGTCTTTTGGGAGCCTCCATTGCGCAGGACTTCCCTAAGCTAAAATTGCCTAAAAACCCCAATTCACTCCTAAACTCTTCAATCTGCTCCAGAACTGTCCCAAACTATCCTGAACCTTATTTGATGATAAATAAATGTCAGACAACACCTACATGCCTTTCCCTAAGCCCCTGGTCGAAAGCACTGAATAAATTTCCCTAGTTTCACGGGTGGGTGACCAAGAAGCGGGGGATTTAGTTTCCTCATAACGGATTCTTAAACCTGAATGGTCCCTGATCTAAATGTGTTTGGGGAAATGAATTCACTATTCTAAACTTACCCTTGGTTGTTTTCTCTTGCCTACTCCTATGTCTACAAATTTTCCACTAAAACACCTTGAATTACCTACTCTGAAGATTCACTGAGTGGTTGTAATTTCATATCAGAAATTTTGATTTAATTTGCAGCATTAGTTAGTGTTCAGGTCTGCATATCAGACTTGGGAACATTACAATGGTATCAGAGCATGGTCCTTCATACCTGCTCTTGATATTCATCAATGGGTCCAAAATATAATTTCGAATTTTCGATACCAAAAGAAAGATCCCTCAAGAAGATGAAGTAGAATCTGTGGATGGAATATTCCACGAAGAGATGGATGAGAAAGATGAGTTCAGGAACTTTGTAAAGAACATGTTGAAAGGTCTGCAAGACATTTCAACTAACATCATACAGTTTGGTCAAGAGACCAGAAAATTCCTAGCTAAACAACCGGGAGTGAAAGATGGAGAAGGGAGGAGCATTGGTTCCCAATGTGAAGAAAGAAAGGTCATGTGTGGGTCTATTTTCTCCAAGATTGGGCCTCAGAATAGGCCTCTAGAGTATAGAGATGAACCAAAGTTGCAGCCCCGACCTACTATGCCCAAATTTGTAGAGATCCCAAAGGAAGACCATGAAGCACATGTTGAAACAATTGCTACCAACCATGAGTGGATCATTTCCAACCATGATGAAGTAGAGATTCAGATCAGCCTCACTCTTCTGAAAACCCATCGACAACAAGTAAGATTCTATCGTGGGAATACCAAGCTCAAGGAGCTTGCTTCATCCCATACAAAGCTTTCTTCAGCTTGCAAACATGAGACTCTCTCCCATGAATCTCAAAGCCATGTGGCTACTCCACATAAACCTCCTCCTACATGATTCCATTGAGAAATGTAGTCTTCGCATCCATTTGATGGATCTTCCAAACCATTTCCGCAACAATGGAAATGAATGATCTGATAGAAGTGTAATGAGTAGTCGGTGCAAAGGTCTCATCATAATCAACTCCCTCTACTTGTGAAAACCCTCGCGCTACAAACCGAGCTTTGTATTTCTCCACACTCCTCATGTATATAGAAAATAAGAGTTCATAGAACCAAAATAACATTTAACATCGAGTTCAATCCATGTCTAAATCAAAATACATCAACAAAAAGGCTCTAAATGGCCTATAGAAAAGACTAGAGTCAAAGACTAAACAATCTAATCATCAGAATCGTATGAATCCTCAGGCTTAGAGGCCTCAAACTCAGACTCTGAGCCATCATCTACATCTTGATCCTTAACATGGGGTGTCTGGGCTTGGGCCACTTGACTTGACTCCCCTAGTGCAGAAGGCACCTGTCCAACATCAACTCCCACATCTCGTTGTTGTGGAAGTGGGTCCAAATCCAACCATGAGAGGTCTTCATTGTCAAATACTGCAGGATGAGTCTCCACAACTCAATCTAATGATACATCACCATCATCCAAGAATATGGAACAGGATTTAGGGGTCCTGTTATGCAAGTGGTTGTGCTTCAATATAAGGTTGTACTGAACAAATACCATATCATTCCACTGTTTTTGTTCTAAACGTTTGCACTTATTGGTGTGTATGTGCTAAAAAACACTCCAATTGCGTTCACAACCAGAAGTACTGCATGTTTGACTCAATATTTGAACTGCAAACTTTTGCAAATTAGGGCACTGACTACCAAATTGCTGCCACCAATATGCTGCATGTAAAGACAAATCAAAATTACCAAATGAATTTAAGCACAAACTCGAAAAGACTCCAATGAATTAAAATTTCAAGACTTTGTAATTAATTACTTGAAGGATCTTTTGATCTAGATTGCACTGCTGTAGGCAGGCCGAAGATACCAAGACTCTCATTGAAATGCAAGAGCTTACTATGTATCTCATCTTGTTTATTGGGATCAGAGACCATGCGCTCAATGCATTTGTATAATCCTTCTTTTACCTCCCCATATGCTTCAAAATCTTTTGTGTAGTGGTACCTTTCGAAGATTCAAGACAAAGAAGATGATCAATTTCAGAAAATGATAAACTTTTGCAATTAATAATTAGTAATATAACTTAAAAACTTTGAAATTAGCTACCTTGGATTCAAGTAATAGCTTGCAGCATGTAAAGGCTAATGGAATTGTTTATTCCATCGTTCATCAATTATTTTCCACAAAGGAAGATACTTTTGTCTTTTGCCCTCATATGCTTCCTTTATTGCTTCCTTGGCCTCATAAATAAACCCCATCGCTGCTTTATCACCATCCACCATTCTTAGGACTTTCACAAGAGGTTGGCTAAAAAGTATGATCTCCTCTGCCTTTTTCCAAAATGCTTTCTCATAGACTTTATCAACAATGTCTTTTCCTTCAGCCTTCTTGCTCCATTGAGATGCAATCCACTCATCACAAGTGAACATCTTCCTCAAGTTGGCCTTTTGCTCAATCAAAGGACTACAATGTAAGGAAATTTGTTGCAAATCTTGTGATAGCTAGCTTGACAAACTCTTTTCCACCAATGCATTTTCTCACAAGGGTCAAAACCCATGAGTGGTTGTAAATGTATGTTGTGATGGATTTTGCTTGTTTCACACATCTTTTCACCCACTCAATTTTCCCAACATCCTTAAGAATGAGGTCCAAACAATGGGTTGCGCATGGAGTCCACCAAATGGTGGGATGTTTGTCCTCTAACAACCTTCCAACTGCAACATAGTTGGAGGCATTATCTATGATAACTTGCACTACATTTTGCACCCCACCTCCTTAACTACGTCATCCACAAGACGAAATAGTAAATGTGCATCCTTCACTTGATTAGATGTATCCACTGATCTAAGGAACATAGTTCCTTTTGTGCAAGCAACTAGGAAGTTTAGAATGGTGCGGCCTCTTGAATCAGTCCATCCATCAGACATGATCGTGCACCCTATTTTAGTCCGTGAGTTTTTGAACTCTATGAGGTATTCTTGTACTCTTTCCACTTCATTTTTCAAAAGTGCCCCCTAATATCCTCATAGCCAGGGCCCTTCAAACCTGGACCACATGAAGCTATAACATCCAACATAGGCTGATAATATATAGACCTTGCAGGATTGAAAGGTATGTCTGCATCATACCACCATCTAGCAATACATTCCCAAGCAAGCTCCTTTTCCACCTTCTTCTATTTGGCATCAATGGTGGGATGAGCACCAGGGGTAGTGCGAGGTTGAAAGAAAGACTCAACGTTACCACAGGGCCTTTTAAATTAGGATGTATTGCTACCAACACCATCAACTGCAACATTTTCTTCCCCATTAATGGTATAAGGATCATGGGTAGGATTGGAAAAACTAGAGGATGTTTCAAAACTAGGGTTTCTCTCAAGAAAATTAGAGCTACAACTTCTCCCTGTCTCTCTTTGCACCTTCTTGTTTATGGCTTTTTCGGCTTGGTAAGATTCAAGAAGACCAATCATCTTAGCTCTCAAGTCATCAAAGACTTTGAGGCATGGTCTTATATCCCCCTTGCACCAGCTAAGTGTTGTTTCAACCTATTTATACCTCCCCTACCAAACTCCTTCTGACAATAGTTACACACCATTTTCCCCTCAACTAATTGACAATGTACCCATGTAGCATCTTTTTTTAATCTTTGGGAACCATGGTAAGCAATATAAATCTGCAAATTAAAACCCTATTTTTTTTAATTCTATAAAAAAATAACGATTTCAAAGAGACTATTCACTATAGAATTAAAGGAACACGTTGCACATTTTACATACCTTGAAGAAGCGCCTCCAAATCTGTCCAAAAAGTTCAGCCTTGAATGAGCTCTAAATCACCCTCTAATCTACCTTGAAAGAGCTCCAAATCTGCTGCATATGTCTCTAAAAAGACTCGGCCCACAAATTCTCCAAAATACTCCTTCAATCTTCTCTTCCAATCAGCCTAGCAACCAACTCTAAGACCCTCAACAATTAGCACTTTCAAAGAACCGAAGACCCTCAAGCACAAACTCGAAAACACTCCAATGATTAGTGTGAGTGAAAGAGAGGGGGTGGGGGTCTTTTCATTGCTTCATTAGGTGTATTAGGGTTGTCCACATTCATACCCCCTATTCGAATTGCCAAATTAAAAAAAAATATAAAAAAAATAACAACCTTCTAGCTGCGACATAGTTGGAGGCATTATCTATGATAACTTGCACTACATTTTGCACCCTCAACTCCTCAAATACGTCATCCAAAAGACAAAATAGTAAATTTGCATCCTTCACTTGATCAGATGCATCCATTGATCTAAGGAACATAGTTCCTTTTGGGCAAGCAATTAGGAAGTTTAGAATGGTGCGGCCTCTTGAATTAGTCCATTCATTAGACATGATCGTGCACCCTATTTTAGTCCATGAGTTTTTGAACTCTATGAGGTATTCTTGTACTCTTTCCACTTCTTTTTTCAAAAGTGCCCCCCTAATATCCTCATAGCCAGGGCCCTTGAAGCCTAGACCACATGAAGCTATAGCATCCAACATAGGTTGATAATATATAGACCTTGCACCATTGAAAGGCATGTATGCATCATACGGCCATCTAGCAATGCATTCCCAAGCAACCTCCTTTTCCACCTTCTTCTCTTTGGCATCAATGGCGGGATGAGCACCGGGGGTAGTGCGGGGTTGAAAGAAAGACTCAAGGTTACCATAGGACCTTTTAAATTAGGATGTACTGCTACAACACCATCAACTGCAACATTTTCTTCCCCATTAATGGTATAAGGATCATGGGTGGGATTGGAAAAACTAGAGGATGTTTCAAAACTAGGGTTTCTCTGAAGAAAATCAGAGCTACAACTTCTCCTTGTCTCTTTTTGCACCTTCTTGTTTTTGGCTTTTTCGGCTTGGTAAGATTCAAGAAGACCAAGCATCTTAGCTCTCAAGTCATCAGAGACTTTGAGGCATGGTCTTACATCCCCCCTTGCACCAACTAAGTGTTGTTTCAACCTATTTATACCTCCCCCACCAACCTCCTTTTGACAATAGTTACACACCATTTTCCCCTCAACTAATTGACAATGTACCCATGTAGCATCTTTTTTTTTATCTTTGGGAGCCATGGCAAGCAATATAAATCTGCAAATTAAACCCCTATTTTTTTAATTCTATAAAAAACATGATTTCAAAGAGACTATTCACTATAGAATCAAAGGAACACGTTTCACATTTTACATACCTTGAAGAAGCACCTCCAAATCTGTCCAAAAAGTTCAGCCTTGAATGAGCTCGAAATCACCCTCCAATCTACCTTGAAAGAGCTCCAAATCCGCCGCAAATGTCTCCAAAAAGTCAACCCACAAATTCTCCAAAATACTCCTTCAATCTCCTCTTCCAATCATTCTAGCAACCAACTCTAAGACCCTCAACAATTAGCACTTTCAAAGAACCGAACTCAAGCACAAACTTGGAAACACTCCAATGATTAGTGTGAGTGAAAGAGAGGGGGTATTAGGGTTGTCCACATTCATCCCCCCTAATCGAACTGCCAAATTTTAAAAAAATAAAAAAAATTGTTTTTTGGGCCGTCATATGGATTGACCGGTTTGATGGAAAAATTGGTTCGGTAATGAATCGGCCCAAAATGGTTCAGAGTGCTGGTTCAGACTGGAAAACCCCTAGACCTGGGCTGACTAGCTGGTTATTTCGATTTTGGTTCGCTTCCTGCAACACTGGCTTAAACCCTGTATCAAGGGTTCTTTCAATTGTTGATCCAGAGATTTTTGATTAGTGACAATCACCTATGGGCTACAGAACTAGGTTTTTGAATAAACTCTATTTAAGGTTTTGCTATGGTTCTCTCTCTAGTGCAATGCAAGTGCACTAGTGTTGATTTACTGCTGATGTTTAAAATCTACCCTGGTTTGGCATGATATAGTTGATGTTGGTTCATCACCCTAGGAGCATAAACATCACTGTTGCAACTATCACACTGATTTTCAAATCATGTGGGCCTAGTTTAGTTTGATTTGTGGGCTAACTTGGTGACTAACTGGCCCTTGATCCATGCTGGTCACATTTCAGTTTGTAGGAAGTGGATCTTTTGCTCATCATCTTGTTGTTTTGAGCCATTTACAACACAGTGTATGTTTTCTTGGGTTAAAGTGTGTTGTTTGGTAGATATGTGTGATACACCCAGTTTTGACTTGGAATGTATTAAATCAAATTATGTAAATGATGTAAGTATGCTAGCATGGATTCCTAGTGCGAAGCTCAAGGCCAAGGATCGACTAGTGAATGGCTAGGCATGTATAATGTAAATATTTTGATATGGACCATGTGATTAGCTTGTCATGTTAACTCAAAAAGCTATGCAAATATTATGTTGGCAAATTAATAAAATTGTCAAAGATGGCTGTGTAAAGAGCACTAGAGGGGGTTATGATTCCACTAGAGGGGAAGAGGAAAGGGGATCTACAGGAGATTAAATCCTCTATTTCCAAGTTTCAACCTTGCAACTCATCCTTTTGCTGGCACATGCCTTAAATGAGACAATTACCTCCTTTTGACTTATTAAATCCAATCACTAAATGCATGTGTGAGGTTGGTGGGGAAAGTATCCTCGTGTAGTTGTGGAAGCATGGGATGAATATACTTCATGAAAGTTGTAAGAGTCCTCTCTTCTATGGTTAGAAGTTATGTTGGTTGTCTTTTTCACCATCCTCTCATCTCCTTTGGAGTCTACCACCCATTCTCATCCAGGTTTTCTTGAGGGAACTATGGAGTAGTGAAGGGAAATGCATTCCTTGTGTTGTGTGGGGCAGTAGAAAAGAGTGCCATGGTTGGGATGGCTAAGAGAGATCCGTGTAAATGCTCAGAGGTGGGCAGTTTGGCTAAGCATGAGAGCAAATGGGTTGTGCGCTGAAAGAGAGAAGCCTGTAGGTGTTTCCTTTGCCCCGGTGGCCTCATAACTTGGCTTCGGGGTGATATCTGAGCTCTTGGTTGCAACATCGGGGCTATATGGGCTGGAATCTACATTTATAGGCAGAAATTAGAGTATGCAATGAAGTGTTTGACAAAATGATTCTATGAAAATTCGTGGTTTTAATTGTTGGATGGTTTTATAACAAAGTCGCGAGTTAATCTCTGGCCTACTAGTAGGAATTGTAGATTGACCGAGGAAATTTGGGGAAAAATTTGAAATTTGCAGAGTTATCAGTGGAAACTTTTTATGCTATTGTGGTAGAGTGTTGTTTAGTAACAATAAAATGTAATTTATTGTTGCATAAAGAGAAGTCGGCCCCAATTAAAGAGACAAGTGCCTAGTTGAAAAATTAAATTGCGAGCATTATAAAGTATAAATATAAGGTGTATAAGGCGCCTCACTTCATTTTCACATCAAGTAACAAGCAAGTTCGCTCAAACAAAGGAGGAGTTCGCTACTGCAGGTAGGAGAAGTCTTTTTGGGGTTCTCCACTTTGGAGAAGTTTCTTTTTGTATTCTTGGGGTTTATGCTACTACTGTCTAGATGGTTATTGATCTCTATTGGAAGGTGTGAGCTCAGGGGAGACAATAGTGCTCCATTGTCTATTGTTGGGAGGTGATAGATTATCACCATGGTTTTTTTTTTTGTAAGGGTTTTTTTATTACATATAAAGGATCAGATTACAACATAGCAAAATAGGCCATATCCCTTTCATGAACATCATTTATCCGTCTCTCTGACCATAATACATCAAAATAACATTGGCTGTTCCAGAACATAACCTCAACATTCTACTTACTACAAAGTTCATACCCATTCCTTTACTAACCTTACTATAAAACACAACCTAACACTTAACATACCGTCGTTACATAGTCCTTGTTTACATACATAAAAACACTTAACATGCCGAAAATACAGAGACCTTGGAAACATGGACATCCCTAAAACTCAGACCCACTAAAGCAGAATATAAGGAAGGTATGGAATGCAACCATGGTGGCTGCTACCCGCTGGTGGTTGCTGAGTCGAGGAACATGAATGTTGATACCTTGCAGAATGGAATCCATCTTCAGATTCAGTGCTTTGGACTCTGCCTGCAACTCCTTTCGCCATTAACCCGAATGCTCCTCGCCTTCGCTCTGCTCCTGCCAGAAAAGAGCAACAGTTCGTTCGTAGAGACCAAGTCTTCCTGCATTGGTGCCCGGATCCAAAATCTAATCTTCAACTTTACGACTTTCCTCGTGCAAGGTTTCCTTGTCCAGCTCCTGCCAAAGCGTCTGTTTAGTCACCGTGATCCTCTGCTGGATGCTCGTAGGTAAGCCCCGTTCAAAGATGCGGGCCTACCACATAGCTTTCTTCTGAGCCTGAGTCTCTCGACGGTTCCCTTCCTCCGGCACCGTATCCCTCTTTCTCCTCCCTCGTCTTGCTACCATGCTGTCCTCCTCGTTCTCCCTACGGTTAGCTTTCGTTCTCCTTATAACCATAACTCCTTCAACAGTAAAGACTAAGTGCATGCAGAGTTGAGTTTTGCATTCACGCCTTATTTCACCACCTTTCCATCCTCTATATAGAAACTTACCATTTTGGGCCATGATGAAACTCGTACCTGCCATGAAAACTAGCTCATGCTCCATGGTCCTTCAGGGATAGTTCCCATGCGCTTGACCAGATCTGCTACCTTGCTCGCTCATTACTACATTCTCACCTATTGATTTGAAAAGACCATGAAGGGGCCGGGATAACCTGAGGTTTAATGCTTGACCACCTTTCCCATGAATTCATGGCTAGTTGACAATAAGCACTATGTGTCACGTGGCAGGGACTGAGCCCGCTCGTTGTCCTTCCCTTTCTCTATCATGAATTCACATCTTGTCCTGATTCATTAGTTCAATACACCTGTCCCAAGCTGTCTTATCAGTCACATCCACCCGGTCCCTAGCCTTAAATTTTTTTTGGGTCTCGGTCCCATGGTTTGCTAACTAGTCCGCCAACTTATTGCCATTTCTCTCGACGTGGTTGAAAGTGACAACCATCCTGGGGTTTAGGACTTTCGCCAGCCGCACCAATCTTCCCTCTAATCTCCATGATTTTGCCACCTTAGCACTTGAACTGCCATGGTGAATCTTTGTTGCCATGTGTATGACCACCTGGGAATCCCCTTCCACCACCATTAGCGGGGTCTAGTTATACTCTTTGGCCATTTGGATTTTTCCCAAAAGACCTTCAACCTTTGCTGCATTATTGGATTCTATACCCATGAAACCGAGTTTGAAACCTTGCGTTCTTCCCTGGTGGTCTCTGATGATACATCCATATCTCGTTGGACCTGTATTTCCTTTCAACGCTCCATCGAAGTTGAGCTTGAAGAACCTTGAGGGGGGAGGAGACCATATGTCTGCGCTTGTTATTGTCCTAGCGGCTCTGTTTGGCCTGCCAAAACAGTGCAGAGGCCTAGAAATCCCCCATGCCTTCATGATGGCAGACTCAGAGTCATTTGCTTCTTAGTCTGAATTTTCCCACGTTTTCATTCTCATCGTTTCTATCATCTTACTCAGGTTGGTCCATACCTTGTCTTCATTCTCAAATTTTCCTTGAAATGTCCTAGTATTTCGTTCCCTCCATATCTCCTAGAGCACAAAGTGCAGAAAAAATTCCTAGAGGCGATTGATGACAGGGTTCTAGAAAGGGTTGTTCGACCAAGCGGAGAGGGTTTGGTTTGGGCATTGTTTGATTATGTCAGCTTATCTAAAGGCAATGGCTCCCCGGTCCCATAAACCAGTGGCGAACGGACATGAATCCAAGAGGTGGTTCATTGTTTCTTCTTCGTTCTTACACATATAGCACCGGTAAGGGCCTTGCATCCCTCTGTTTTAAAGATTTTTCTCTTGTAAGTATATGTCTTTTAATAACAAGCCAACTAAAAATAGAGATTTTGGGCTAGAGTTTTTCCTTCCATAGCTTCTACCATTTCTGATCCGTAGGCTGGTTATCATAACCCGCCCATAGGTCGTAGGTTTCCTTGATGGTGAACGAACCTTTTGGTCTAAATCCCCAGTGGAGTTTGTCCTCGCCTGTGCGAATCCTGATTCTTCTGTTGCTTAAGGGTTCTTCAATTCGGTCCACTTCCTCTTCAGGACCAAGTCGTTCCCACCATTCCTAGCCCAAACCCTAAAATCTTGTTCATTTTCCTAGTTCGCCCATAGGTCCTCAACCTTTGTTATCCCTTGATTGATACATTCCCTTATGAGTTGAGGGACCTCTATGTCTCTATCCAATTGTGGCATTTGCTTCCAAGAATCCTTCCACACTAGAGCCCTTTTCCCATTTCTGACATCCCAGGAACTATTGTCTTGGACCAATTTCCTTCCTTCCTTAGCCGTTTTCTAGATGTGAGATCCTGTGATTTCTTCATAAAATCGAATGAGGTCTTCCTTTTCCCACTCCTCGTCTTATTTTTTATGCCACACCTTCGCCCATGGTTCCTGGTTGTAGGTAACCCATCTCCACCATATCTTGGCCCCACTTACGTTATTAGCCTTCTTAAGGTCATGAAGGTTAAGACCTCCCTGATTCTTAGGGCGCATAAAGTCTCCCAGTTTACCAAAGCCCATTTTCGTTGTTCATTTGCCACACTTCATAAATTTTCGCTGCATATTTGTGATATCTTTCAAAATCGCCTTTGGGGCCGCTAGGGCGAAGAACAAATAAACTAGTATAACCTGAATAACTGCTTTTACTAGAAATAGTCTGCTCGCGAAATTTAGCGGCCTAATAGTACAGTTTTAGACATTTCCTCATTTTATTTAACAGTTTCGACCAGGATCCTTTTCTCACCATAGAATCAACTAAAGGAGCTCCCAAGTATTTGGATGGAAGGGAGCTCTCTTGAAATCCCAAAATTTGACAAATATTGCGTCTAGTGATCCTAGGGGTGTTAAAGAAGAAAACCTAGGACTTTTGTTCATTAACCTTCAGACCTGATGCTTTACCAAAATTTGCCAAGCACATTTTGAAATTCCTGGCTTCTTGGATGGAAGGGTGGCCCATCAACATGGTGTCATCAACAAACTGTTGGTGTGTTTCTCTATCCGCTCTTGGTTGGATTAGGATCCCCTGCAATTCGTGATTGCTCTGCATCGATTTAATCAATCTTCCTAATCCTTCTGCCATAATAATGAATAAGAACAGGGATAATGGATCTCTCTGTCTTATGCCCATTGTGGGTTTTAACAAGCCTGAAGGAACTCCATTAATGAGAATGGAGAAGAAGGCAGTTGAGACAAGACTCATGACCCACTCGATCCAGTTTTCCTGGAAGCCAAAGGATTTGAGCGTTTCTCTCATAAAATGCCAGTTGAGTTTATCATAGGCTTTATCTATGTCAAGTTTCACTATCATCCCTGGGATCTTCCCAGTTTTGATTGAGTGGAGCACTTCATGAACCAAGATGATACCATCCATTATCTGGCGACCTTCAATAAACCTTGACTGTTCCGGAGAGATCTAGGAGGGCAAAATAGGTTTGAGTCTGTTAGCAATAACCTTGGTTACAATCTTATAGATGTCATTGCACAGGCTTATAGGTCAAAATTTATCCGGAGAGCCTGCCCCTTCACTTTTAGGGTTAAGAGTGAGGAAGGTGGCATTGAAAGCTGGTAGAATCTTCTTTGATAATAGAGAGTTCTCCACAATCTACCGCACTTCATGCTTGATGAGGTCCCAAAAGTGATGAAAGAAATTAATGGTGAAGCCATCAAGGCCCATAGCTTTACCATTTTCCATTTGGTTAACGACCTCTTCCACTTTGAGGAGAGTGATTGACTTCAACAACATGTCATTCTGCACCTGAGCAACAAGAGTAGGGATGTGTTGGGTTATTTGGTCAATGTCCCTGCTCCTATCCAACACTGGCTCAGCCATGATATCTTGATAATGATGCCTTAAAACCTCCTCAATCTCCTCCCTCTTTTCCACTCTCTCATCATTGGAATTCTAATCATAAGAATTCTATTATGCGATCGGTCTTGGAGGACTGATTTATGAAAAAACTATGTTTCTTTCCCCATGCTTGAGCCAACTAACTCTCAATTTTTGGCGCCTCAAGATTTCCCCTTGTCGCTCTCTTTTATGTAGCTTGTTGCACATGCTTGCCTCTTCTTCCTGAAGTTCAGTAGTGTATCCTTCATTCATGCCCTTGTTCTGTATTTCCTCTAGCCTAGTTTCAAGGAATTTTTTATCAACAAATATATTCCCGAACTCCTCCTAATTCCATTTCTTGATCTTTTCTTTTAGACCTTTTAATTTTTGTTGAAACTTGTACATGCTTTGGCCTTCTCCCTTGCTCAAGTCTTCCCACCATTGCCTGATTTTCTCTTTGAAGTTCGGTTGTCCTAACCAAAATTGTTCAAATCAGAAGTTCTGAGCTATGAACCCAGTCCACTTCACTATAATAATTCCATACACAAATGATCCGATCCTACTGTTGGAAGAACTGAAGCATGTATTTCACTACCTAATTCCATTATTGTCTCATAAACTAAGAATTGGTCTAAGCGAGAGGCTATATGCCTATCTCCCCTTCGTTTATTGTTCCAGGTGAACATTCCTTGTTCTAAGATTAAATCAACTAGTCTAAGGTCTTCAATAGCATCTCTAAATAACTCGCATTATTTTTCCATCCTTCGTCTTCATCCTTTCTTTTCCTCCAGCGAGGTAATGAGATTGAAATCTCCACCTAAAATCCAATGCCTCCCCTCTGTCCATTCGTGAATGCTTCTGAGGGAGTTAATGAAATCCATTTTTTCTCCGTGATTATGAGGCCCATAAACATTGGTTATGATTCCTAAAACCGAGAAACCAACAACCCTACATTCTGCTAAAATAAATACGATGGTTTCCAGTGAAACCAAAAAGACACTTTGTTGGGATCCCATAACATCCCTAGGCCTCTTGCAAGCCCTCTTGCATCAATACCCATTCCTTCACTCCCTTTCCAAATTTTCTTGCTTATTTTCTGGAGTTGGCTTGCTGGGCATTTGGTTTCTTGTAGGAAAACAATGACCGGGTTTGTCTTTTGGATATTTTTCCTTAGAATTTTTGCTTTCTGAGGGCTATTTAGCCCTTTTATATTCCAGTTTACAATCTTCATTGATAAGTTTTAGGCAGAGGAGATTATAACCCTAAAGTAGCCTTAATGGTAGGGTACTGACCTGATTCTACCAACTTCAGACTAGCTTCCGTTATACATTGCCTGTTTGACTTCGTCCCTGTCTTCTTGCCTGTTTCTTCATGCTTCCTCTTGTGATCCTTGTGGGATCTTGGGCTGATCCCCAACTGACTTGTTTCCCTGCTTTGATGATTGCCTTCTTCAGTAAAATTACTTGCTCTTGGGGGACATAACCTTTCTTGACATCGACACAAGCTTTTTTGATTTCATCCAGATCCATATTTCCAATG
The DNA here is from genome assembly GCA_001517045.1 of Pseudotsuga menziesii. Lineage (NCBI taxonomy): Eukaryota > Viridiplantae > Streptophyta > Pinopsida > Pinales > Pinaceae > Pseudotsuga > Pseudotsuga menziesii. Next base: position 303,317 of record LPNX011197969.1, read on the forward strand.
TCCATATCCTCTGCGTCATCCCCTGTGATCCTGGGCTGATCCCCAGCTGACTTGTTTCCCTTGCTTTGATGATTGCCTCCTTCAGTAAAATTACTTGCTCTTGGGGGAGATGACCTTTCTTGACATCGGCACAAGCTTTTTTGATTTCATCCAGATCCAGATTTCCAATGCCCATATCCTCTGCGTAATCCCCTGTGTCTCTTTCAAGCTCTTCGTTAGCTCGTCTTTCTGACACACTATTTTTTTTCTTTACATAGTCATCCTTCTCCTCCTGCTGGTGATGGTCCCGTTGTTTTCCGTTATGATATGGTTTGAGCATTTCCACAGGTTGGTCTTCTAGGGCTTCAAATTGACTGGATACTGAGATCTTTTTAGTTACCTCCAGGTTTTCCTGCTTTCTCCCTCCTCTTTTACAAGATGTAACCCTAGTAAACCCTTGGTCCTTTTTTTCCTCCTCTTTCTTGGGTGTCAGTTTTGGAGAATTTATAGGACAATCTCTAAACATATGTCCGTACTCATGACATCTGCGACACTTGAACGAGATTTGCTCATAGTCTAGGGTTTACACCCAATCTTTGTCTTCCCATGACATCTTGATGGCTTCTAGTAATTCTTTGGACAGATCCATGTATACACATATTCTCGCATAGGCCTCGTATCTTTGTGCCTTTGTTTGTTTAGAGATTTTGATAAAAGTCCCCAAGTTGTTTCCTAGATCTTCCAGAATTTCAGAGTCTCAGTATTCACTCTGGAGAGAGTAAAGTCGGGTCCAGACCGGCGCAACTTTCATATCCTCCTTATCTGGGCAGAACTTTTTCTTCCAAGGTATTAGGAACAAGCCTGCCGAATAAAACTAGGGACCGTCGTCCAGAACTCTGTTTCTGTCTTCCATATTCAGAAAAGAGATGGTGAAAAAGCCTTTGGACCCCAGTTGGAGATCATAGTGCCCCGCGGTATCCAGGTTGAGTTTATCCACCATATTAGCGCTTTTTTCAAGGGTAGCATTCCCATAAACTTCCCTATGAGCGCATGAACTTGCATATTTTGGATCCGATCCTTGAGTTTACTCGATCTAATTTGCATCGAAGGTATTAGGGCAGCTTTAGGCATGCCCCGACCTTTCCTTTGGTCTGTTGAATGGCCTCTCGATTTTGGGTCTTAATTGATTTGACCCTCTCCTCCCATTGCCTCTAGAGGGATTGGAATACCCCCCATCTGAAATCCCCCCGATGGTGCAGTTGGGGAGGCGTGAGAGCCTCCCCTCGTTCCTGCCTCCATGATCTTCGTCAGTCCTTCCACCTTCTGATCTCTCTGTCAGTCCTTCCACCTTTTGATCTCTCTGTTAGTCCTTTCGCCTCCCTTGGCCACCCTCTTTTTTCGCAAGCTGATATCCCTTTGATAAATATCACCGTGGTTAAACGAGCTCCACATTCACTTTAATTTTTGTGCTTGTTTTTTTTTAGTGATCTTGCTTATTATACTGTTGCTTTTATAAAATCTAACATGGTATCAGAGCAGTGCTAAAAGAAGCCATTGCCGAAAAATGGGGCTCCACATTTTGGAGTGTTTGCAACCTCAGATCATCCCAAAAGGAGCATTGAGCAACTCGCCCTAAGAGGGCGTGTCTTTCTGTGTAGGCCAAATTGTGATTGGTGAAGCTTCAATTTTTGACCTAATACTGTCAGGGTCAAGATCTAGGGCTTCTTGGATCTAGCCATTATGTCTACAGTTTTGGCTCGTTCTTATCTTTCTCCAACTCGCCTTGATAAGGTGCTATTATCTGTGGAATCAGTTTTATAAGTATCCACACTTCAAATTTGACCTAGCTCCTGCTAGGGTTTCTAGTCCAGTTTTGCAGTCAAGATGAATGGCATGAAGGTTGAAGATAGACTTGATGGAACTTCCAACTTCAACTCATGGAAGTCTAGGGTTCTTATCTTAGAAGAAAATGATCTTTAAAGTTTGTGAATGAAAAGGTTCCAGAACTAGAAGAGGAAGTCGGGAAGATTCAATGGAGGAAGAATGATGCTAAGGAAAGGACAATCTTGGTAGATTTAGTAAAAGATTATTTAGTTCCTCAGATCTCTCAGAAGAAGACTGCCAGGAAGTGTTTGTCCACCTAGAGTTGCCTTGGGGTGGGCAAGGACACTTAAAAGTGACTCTTAGTCATTTTGTGCATTTAATGAAGTGAGATGAGCTTTATATTTTTAAAGTGACTTTATTAAAAAGTTAAGTGGGTATTTTTTTCCTGAGTTCACATTTAAAAGTTAAGTGAGTGATTAAATAGAAAAAGGGGGTTGCTCAGCTTTATTAACTGACATGAGTGCACTAAATGTCATTTAATTTTTATTTAATGGAGCATTTAATGTGAACCCCACATCTAATCTAATCTTGACCGTTAGATCGACAGGGGAAGTTACCTTGATAAAAAAGGCTAGTGCAGAGCAAAAGAGATTCATTGTGTTCATCTTCAGAAGAGATTTTTGGAGAGAGAGAGAAAGCAAAAAAAAGTAAGGGTTTTGGAGAGAATTCAGAACCAGGAGAGAGAAAGTAAAACCCAACACTGAAATCGACAAGCAGGCATAGGAATCAAGGACAGGCACTGAAATCGAGGAGTTGCACAAATTTCGAGGAAGGCACAGATTTCAAGAATCCGTACAACAGTATGACCCTGACACAAATTTTGAGGTATCAGTCTGCACAGATTTTGAGGTACGATCTGTTTGCATTTAATGCATCCGTATATTACGGTTTTGGTACGAATTTCGAGGAGCAGGTACATGAATTTATTGCTATCCATACAACATGTTTGAGGCATGTTTTTCGAGGAGAAAATTACAGAATTTAATTTTGTTCGTATAGTCAGAATTAGCATGAATTTCGAGGCAGCCTTTGGCACGATTTTCGAGGAGAAAAGTTTAGCAGCGGGGGTTCAAATTTCGAGACTGAAAATTGATAAGTACTGCTGATTTCAATTTTTATAATTTTAATGAAGAAAAATAATATCTCTCACTCTCAGAAAACAGGTTTTCCCTTGGGGGTTTTATCCTAGGCCATTGGTAAAAAGTAAGTGTCTAAATTTTCATGTGTGTAAATGTCTGAATTTTTCTGAGTTTTACATTTCCAGTTTGAAAAGAAAATTTCTGAATTTGTTTAAAATTGAGAAAAAGTTTCACATGTGTTTCAGTCTGGATAATTTGTGAAAAATTATGCATTGAAAGGGTTGGGCATTAAACTATGCAGAGAAGCCTAAAGGCTTGAAACCGGGTTGGGGAAACTTTCAAAAACTTTCAGGAAGATGTTTAGAGCCTTGCGGAAGCTATTTGAAGATAGCAATATCAATCGTGCCTTTGCTTTGATAAATCAACTATCAAATCTCAAGATGTCAAGGTCAAAATTAGTTGATTCTTACTTCATGGGGATCTCTGAGCTAAGAGATCAACTAAGCACCATTGGAGATCCACTTGATGATAAAGAACTTGTCATGAACACTCTTAATGGTCTCCCTCCATCTTGGGAACCATTCATTCAGAGTCTCAGTGGATAACCCAAGTTGCCCAAGTTTGATAGTATATGGGCAGTATGTATGCAAGAAGAGTCAGGACTTGCAGTGAGGGGCAGAATACATGGGACTCAACACGAAGAAAGTCAAGCCCTTACATCTCATGTCAAGAAAGGAAAAGGTAAGGGAAGAAAGTTTCATAACAGAAAAGACAAAGGTGAAACATCTAGCCCTATTCCATGACAAAAGAAGAAGAAGGATCTTTCACACATTAAGTGCTTCAAATGCCATAAATATGGACAGCTAGTCAATGTCATGGTTAAACTAATAGGAAGCATGAAGCCTCCACTGCAGATATTGATGAAGACACTTCTCACAAGAAGTCAAGGAATGATGATTGTATGGAGTTCTTCTTCAAGTTGAAATGATGTGATTATCAATAGCAATGAAGATCCAGATTGTGATAGGGATTCCAACAAAAAGATGAAGATCAAAGGATTCTCATGATTCCTACAAGGAGGCAGTGGAAGCCCACCCACAAAACAATAAAATATAAGTATTTGGATTTATTGGTCTTATAGATTAGATTGGTTTTTTTGAACATAGAGGATGTCATGTTGGTTGTAGCCACATGGATGTGAGAAGACTTTCCTTATGATATAGAGATGTTCGAGATAATCGTGATGTATCAATGAGATCTAGATGTGTTCCAATATGATGATGCTGATAATGCCTCTTTGGCTAAGACGGAATGTTGTTGTAGTAGTTGCGTGAGGCATCCTCACACAAGTCGACCCAAGAAATATAACAATAAAATGTAATTTATTGTTGCATAAAGAGAAGTCAATCCCAGTTAAAAACACAAGTCAACCCAGTTGAAAAATTAAATTGCCAACAACATAAAGTATAAATGTAAGACGCCTCACTTCATTTTCACATCAAGCAACAAGCAAGTTCGCTCAAGCAAAGGCGGAGTTCGCCACTATAGCTAGGAGAAGTCTTTTTGGGGTTCTCCACTTTGGAGAAGTTTCTCTTGGTATTCTTGGGGTTTACGCTACTATTGTCTGGATGTACATTGATCTCTATTGGAAGGTGTGAGCTCGGGGGAGACAATAGTGCTGCATTGTCTATGGTTGGGATGTGATAGATTATCACCATGGTTAAACGAACTCCACATTCACTTTTGTTTTTGTGCATGGTTATTCTTTTAGTGATCCTGTTTATTATAGTCTTTAGAAAATCTAACACAGAGAAATTTCCAAAATGGGGGAAAAGGGCAGGTGTAATTTCATACTAAGCCCCTTGTTATCGAATTAAAATTTTACATAATTATAAAAATTCAAAAATTTGGGAAAAACTCAAGATGGGCCCCACTCGTGCCACGAGGACTATGTGAATAGGGGGTACGACGTGGACTGGTTGATCCGAAAATGACAGGATCTACTAACACTTGAATTTGCATGTGAATTCTTAAACCAATTAACTTGTAAAAAAAACTTTAAATAACAAGCTTATCAAAGGCTTAAAAATAACTGAAAAAATATAAATGAACAAATAATGCAAACCAAAAGAATGTGTTTTCCGTCGGAATATTCACCAATACTAGGAGAGGGGGGGGGGTGAATCAGTATCGAGCACTCTTACCAATTTTGATTTCAAACATTAAACTGCAGCAACTTTAAATTGCCATCACATCATTAACCATAGTACATTATCAAACATCACCATCAACACATAAGATCATACACAGTGCACAAGAGATTTGACGTGGAAACCCAAACAGGAAAAAACCGTAGAACGCTTTTCTTATATCAATCAAAGATTGCATTCAGTTTATGAGCACCCACTCAAAGGAAGCAACAATTCCCTAGATTTTCTAGCAGCGACTAGAAGGAGGCTACAACCCCTTGGATGTACTAGCTCCAACTGGAAGGAAGCACCAATTGCCTGGAACACATGCACCGACCTGTACAGAGGACACCAATCTTCAGTGAGCTCCGACTCACCCTAGCACCATCCTGCCACAATGAAGAAATGCAAGCTTGAACTTGCTCTGCAGACACCAATCTGCCAAGGAAACTAATCCTTGCCCTAGCACCACCCTACCACCCTTTGCTTGTAGATATGCTTGTTACTTTGTCAATCTGCTCTTACTGCTCAGCCTCAAACAACAAACCCTCTTAAGAGAGATTCACATTCAATGAATATATTGTAGGACTCTTCTTCAACATATGTATTGTGCCTTAAAAAACCATCAGTTGGAGTCACTTCATCTGCTGCTCATCTTGCCAACCTTTGCCTTTTCAGTACTCTGTTTTAGGCTCTGCCCTTGCTTTCTTAACTACAGTCATCAAATACATGTTGTTCTCATTAACAATTTCTCTGTCACTCCTGTAGCTGCAACTTATGCAGGCTCTTTTACATACTTTCTCATCTGTGCATCGTGAACAATATTTTGATGAGGCCATTCAAACAACTTTGATTTATAAATTCTTACCGCATGAATCCATAAGACTTATACACATCTGATATTTTATTTGAAGTTTCACATCGAACAATAAGTTCTGCAGCAATCCATTTTACAATCTCATATAAACTCCAACACCAAGCTGTCATTGTTCATCATACATTCTGCAACTTTATTTCCATTCACAGTAGCCTTGGAGAGATCTATCACCTGGTACTGGGCGCTTGAAGAGATTCCTTCAGAAACCCTTGTATCAAGCTCTTTTTTACCACTCACAGTAGCCTAGAAATTTCACTGTGCTATTGCAGAATGAACTATGTTCAGCAAATAGCTATGAGTTCCTTTTAATGCCTTTGTCCAGCCTTCTAGATGCGCCTTAGCCTTATCCACATGATAGACTAGGCCAACCTTCTAGAAACCCCATTATGCTAGGTCTTGCAACTTAAGTTGTTTGCCCCCTTCTAATAACTTTATAAGTTAGGCTTTTTTTTCACCTTTTAATCAAACTTTACACTTTAAACTTGATCCTTAGGGCTGGGTGCATGTATCTGCTAGGTTTGACTTGTCCTCTCTTGATTTGCATGGTCCACCCCTGCTCACACTCAGCTGCATCTCATCAATAAGCAAGATCTTCGTATTTATGTGATTTTCTAGTTCTCCTTCATGGTCAAATGCTAGAGTAGCTTCAGCTAGGGGTGGCCAGTCCCGATAAAAGCACTCAAAGCTCATCCATCCAAGAAGACTATCACACATGAGTCCTTGCCTTGATGTTCAAGGCTTTTTCCCAGACTGTTTCACAAGGCTGTTTAACCACCTTGTCTTGACTCTTGCCTTGACTTTTGCTTTCAGCTCACAAGACTTTTATCAGCATCATTTCTCCTTTGTCTTGTCTTTTGTCCTGACTCACAAGGCTTTTACCTTTTGCCTGGACTCTTGTCATGACCCACAAGACTTTCTTCTCCAAGTTCCCTAGCTCAGGGTAGTCACTGAAGACTTTTCCTTGGAGGATGTCTCATGATGCTGCTAACTTCAACACTTCCTCTCAGCGAGGGAGACATTCTCTGCATCTCCAAGTTTGCCTCTAAAGTATACAAACTTTGTCAATGACAGTGGCTTGGTCAATAATATCTGCTACCTGTTCAACAGTTACAATGTATTGTAGCTTTATAGCACCTCTTTGGACCATGTCTATGATATAATGATATTTCATTTCTATGTGCTTTGATCTATCATGAAATACTGGGTTTTCAGTGAGGTTCAAGCAGCTTTGGTTATCACAATGGATAATTGTAGTTTCCAGCTTCTCACCAAACAGTCAAAAATAAGTTTTCTAAGCCAAGTTGCTTCTCTGCTAGCATCACTAGCTGCAATATACTCTGCCTCAACAATGCTCTGTGCTATGGATGCCTGTTTTCAGCTAGACCAAGATATCATAGCCGATCCCAAGCTGAAGCGGTACCTAGAAGAACTCTTCCTGTCTATTGGACTCCCAGCCCAGTCCGAATCAGCATATCCATGTAGCATTACACCTACGCTGGAGGTATGCCTTAGCCCATAAGAATCCCATGAAGATATCTGAGCACATGTTTGGCTGCCACCCATTGTCTATGTCTCGGTTCAGCCATGAACTGACTCAATGCATTAACTGCAAAACATATGTTTGGTCTAGTATGTATCAGGTACATCAGGGACCCAATAAGCTGCCTATACATGGTGGGATCCACCAAATCTGATCCAGTGTCAGATTCATGTAGTTTCTTCAAGTTGGAAACCATAGGAGTAGACATGGACTTGCAGTCCATCATGCCAAACCTTTTCAACACATTCACTATGTATTTTCCTTGAAATAGACAAATCTCGTCTGGTTTCTGCCATACCTCTAAACTAAGAAAATGGTGTATCAAGCCCAAATCCTTCATCTCAAATTCAGAGGTACGCTCCCTCTTACACCAAGCTATCTGTTGTTCTTCTCTAGTGAGAAATTAGTCATCTACATACAAGATCAATATCAGACGTTGATTTCCTACAACCTTAAAGTATAGGTTGGAATCTGCATTGCTTTTATGGATCCCCAAACTTTTTAGATAGCTGTCAATTCTGTCATACCAGACCTTGGGTGCTTGCTTAAGACCATATAAGGACTTCTTCAATTTGCACACATGTGATTCTTTGTTATGAACTATAAAACCTTCATGTTGGTCTCCATAAACTTTCTGTTCAACCTTCCTATTTAGAAAGGCAGTCTGTTATGCTGCACCTGTACCTAGCGCACCTTCAGGTGTACCCCAGGGAGAGAGGGCCAAAATTTTCGACTAGGAGGGGTGTTATTGAGCCATGGTGGTCATGGCTGGGCCCTTTGGTCCTCTTTTAGGGGTACCATGCCTTAATGGCATTGTTGACTGCCTTTTATAGGGGTTTTTAACCTTAGGATTGGTGTCCGGGGCCCCTAAGGGTTGACCTTTGGGTCACATGGCTCCATATCCTGTTTAAGTGCTCTGGTGGCCTCTACTTCAGCTACAAGACACTCGTCTTCATTCGTAGCCACTTTGGACACTCTCCTGGACCTTCAGTCAGTGGGTCACTGCTTTCCCTGGCCTTATTTCCTCAGAGGAAAAGCACCTTCCATGTCAGGCCTTTTCATTCTTTGAGGACGGCGTTTAGGGATTTTACAACATTCTTGGGGTTAGATGGGGTATAATGCCCTTCCTCCAGCTCACTCTAGCCTTTTGTTTGGAGTGATTCGCTTATTTGAGCGTGGCTTGGCACCTAGGGACACAAATACCCCACGTAGCCTACCTTAAGCCTACCTTAGGCTATATTTTATTATTATTTTCTTTTAATTTTAGGTTGACATTTTATAATTTCAAATTGAATTATTTTAAGGCATGTAGGCCTGGATATTTTAAAAAGTGAGTGTAAGATCATATAATAGATCTCCTCTCATTCATTTCAAAAACAAAACTTATTGGATAATACACTATGCACTTGTTTTACCCCTGCCAGGGTTTCTTTGGATGGATGCGCTCCTCTTGAGGAAGTTTTCTGGTTAATGCAAGCTATTTTCTGCTAATTCTTTGGTGAATCTCTGCATTTTGGCAATGCTCTGATTTGTTGGATTAACACGAGCACAAGGAGGTAATGCTTCTCACCTTTTTGTTCTGATGTTGGTGGATGTGTATGTTCGAGTCTTAGTGGTATCCTTGGAGTTGCTGTTTGCCCTAGGATAGGCCATTACCTTCCTTCTTATCACCTTAGCAAACAACGACATGTCTCCTTGTGAGGGTGCCCTAGGGTTTTTCCTTAGTTTTCCTAGGCTAGTTGCTTGACCTTGGACCCTTCCTCACTAGGCTAGCCATCCTCCCTAGAAGCCCTAGGTTGGGTAGGGCTTGTGCTAGGGTAGTTTTCCTTGGTTTTCACCCTTTCTTTCTTCCACAAACCTAGTTCTAGGGTTAGTTTTAGGTTAGTTTAGGGCTTGAGTTCTAGTGTTAGCATTCTCCAAACTCTCTTTCACTTCCTCCCTAAGCCCTCACTGCCCTTCTTAGTCTCCTTTCTAACCCTTGCTGTTACCTTCATTGGCTCCTTTTCTACATTCGCTACTGCCCTAGAAGCCAACACTGCCCTTGCAGCACCATTTTCTACCTCGCTACCCCTCGCAGCCCCTACACTCTTTTCTAAACCTCGCTGCCCTAGGAAACCCTCCTAACTAGCCTCACTACTGCTCAAAACCCTCCCCCTAACCATCGTTGCCCTAGTTTAGACACTTCCCTAACCTCGCTAGGTCTTCCAACCTCCTCCCATCTCCTTCGCTGCCTTAGCAACTCCCTTCTTTCACCCTCGCTATCCTCAGGCCACTCCTCTAACCCTCGCTGGATTACTCCTCCTCCTCATAGCCTTCTCTTAGGGCCCTTTTACCCGCGGGTTTCCCTTAGTGATAACCCTAAGGTCCTTTTTTCCTTTGTTCCACTTGCTCATGGGCCTATCCATTGTGGCTGCTCCTTTGTGACAGCCTAAACAATACCCTAGGGCTGCCCTTTATAGTGGCAACCCTCTCACTCACCCTAGTAGCCCAACACCTACAAACAAATGAAATAACAATGGTTAGATAATGCTATAATACTGAAAGTGGGTTGTTGGCACTAGTTATTATCATATGTATACAGCCTGCACATAAATTACACTTACAACCTAAGTTACCGTGTTCGTCGAATTTTCGCCTTGAAATTCGAAAATCGTCGTTTTTTTGTGTTGGGCGATTTTAATCATTGAAGTTCGCCGATCTCAAACGCGATTTCGAATTTTATGGTATGACGAACTCAAATGCGAATAAATTCACCAAAAAATTCGACGAATTTATTTAAAAAATGGAAAAAAATCGTTGGAAATCGTTTTCGCGGGTAAATGTAAACCCTAGCCTCCCTTTGACCTTCGTGGGATATTCCTCCTTCGTCTATTGGCATTGTTCATTCTGCATACAAAAGCCACTGATATTCACTGCTAGTGTGCACTATGCAACGTGCTAATGCTCGTGAACTCAAATTGTGACAACCCGAAGTGTTTTCGAAGGACACCGTCTGCCATTGTTTCAACTTTCATCATCATCACCTGTGATTGTAGCCGCTATTCGAAGAGAGGGTCGAGTCTGCAGTCACTAGAGGGAAGAGTGCGGACTCCAATTCCGTATTCTAGTTGCCTTGAGGCCCGAGGGCAGAATGTAGAGTCCAGACTCCGTCTCAAGTCTCCGACTCTCCCATCACTCCAATCTTGTGTCTCCAAACTACTGTGCGGCTGCTAGTGATCAGTCTCTCCCTGACAATGGAATCGTGGACACGCCGAGTTCAAAATGTCTAGGAATTTTGAACTTCATCTTGTAGGGATCGTCACCGGTAAACTGTCCAGTGTCATTTGCAAGGTTCAGAACTTCAGAGTTCAAGCTCTGAAGTTGGCCAACAACAACTTCCAAAGATCCAGGCGCCACTCCAGATTTCAAATTTTTTATTCATTAATTATTTTACAGATTTACACTTGAAACTTTGAAAAGTTGACTTTGTAGGAGACTAAGAGTAAAAATGTGTCGGTAACCTGTTTAAAATTTAATGTTTGGTTATCCTCTTTGAGTCTGTGACTGCAGGCTATTAGGCTATTTGGTATCCAATTGGTATCGAGGTCATTATTTCTATCATTCTTGATCTGTTTAATGTTCATAGTTTAATGAGCATAATGATTTTTATTGAAATGTTTTATATATTTTTTAGTCATTCAAACTTAATGTCTATTTTTATGCCGATTTTTATCTCCAAAATTTCAAGTGTCGATTTTTTGTCGAATTTCAAGGTCGTCGAACTCGAACGAGGTGACTTAGCTTACAACCATTAACAGTTTGCAAAGTTGTTGATGAATATTGATGGTATCTAACCACTACTGTGTGAGCACGTTTGACTTGATGCAAAGTATTGGCTTATCATATTAATACACATAGTCTGCAAATTATTAGTAGCACGCACAGTTTCCTCTTTTTAGTCAATGCACTACTGGTTAAATGAATGATATTTGCATAATAAGGACTCTTAACAATATAATGCTGTTATAATATTGCTGAATGAGTGAGTACATGATGCTGCTATAAAATGCTTTATATATGATGCTGGAGATACTGCGTGCATACCTAAAAAAGGGACTGATTTTAACACATGACAGAGGTTGGGTGGACATTATTGGTTGGTGAATGTTTGGTTTTATAAGATGGTTGCTTTACTACTGCTGTCATAAACATTACTATGCTATGACTAATACACTGATGTACATTACTATATGCATATGCTTTTGTTTATGCTAGTAAATACAACACCACATTTCTTTTCTTGAAGGTACTGTTTGGGTTATCATTATTACTTATGAAACATACCTTTGAATACTTGACATAGGACCGATACCTACTGCTGTACTTATGCTTTGAATGATTATTCGATAATGATAAATACTCATGGTTTCTTTTCTTGCTGCACTAATGCCTAACAATCACATGTCTTAATAGGGTATCATAATGATTTCATTGTTAAAGTAAAAGGGATAACCATACTAGTATACCCCATAAGCATACATAACACTACGCCCTTCGATTTGACTCCATTAGGCACTTATCAATAACAATACTCAAAAGAGATATCTTTGGCGTTTTGGTGTCTTTTCAGAGTTTTAATAGGGCTCTCCCCTCGGAGGTTTCGACTTTCGAAGTAGTTAGGGATAAGTGACTAAGGTGATAGTGGTCACTCTTCCCACATATGCTTACCGGTGGCTAGACCTTCCATTTCAACCGGTAACAGCAGTCTTTACATTCATTTGGTGAAGTTTCCAGCCAAGTACAAAAACGAGGGAGATAACAACTCTGATTGAGGTATACCTGGAAACAGTTGCAAATGTCTCGTCATAGTCTATGCCTTCCTTTTGAGAGAAACATCGGGCCACAAATCTATCCATGCACTTTTCAACACTGCCATCAACTGAATGCTTTATCTTGTAGGTCCGTTTAGAGGATAATACTGATTTTTCTTTTGGCCTTGGGACCACCTCCCATACATCATTTTTCATGATGGAATTATATTCATCCACCATAACATCTTTCCAAACCTGTTGTTTAACAGTTTCTTCAAACATTGTGGGCTAAACATCACTAATGTGATTCACTAAGGCTACATAACCTACATACTAATGAGGTCTTTTGCTTTCTCTGAAAGTCCCTGATGGAGTTGCATATCTTTTTGCTTCTTGCAGTCTCTCTATACCAAGCAGGTCTCCTCTTAGTAGGAGGTTCTTCAAGAGACCTCTTTACTATCTTTGCTGGTTCCAAAGGATCATTCTGATCCAAAGGGTCAATGTTGCGGGGAAGCGCCCCCCCCCTCCCCCGCTCCGGAAGCTCGCTTCAGAAGGAAGCGCTGCGGGAGCTAACCGGAAGCGCGCTTCCTGGATAGCTCCCGATCCGGAGCGATTTCGGAAGCACGATTCCTTCAAAATTTCGCTTCCTGCTTTGTCCGGAAGCGCACGCTTCCTTCACGCTTCTCCGACGCTTCCATTGCTTCCTCCCACACTTCCTTCTTCGCTTCCGACGCTTCCATCTGCGCTTCCGACAGCGCTTCTTGTCGCTTCCTACAGTGCTTCCCCCATTAAATGACGCCCACAGCCCGCGGAAGAAAGGAAAGGGCCGCGACTTGGTTTTTGGAGGGAAGGAGGAGGGATTTGGGGGATAAAGCCCTCTTCTCCAACCTCATTATCACTTTGCAAGAGAAGCGAAGAGAAGAAGAGAAGAGTAGAGGAGAGGAGAAGGAGAAGGTTGCCACCATTGGAGAGCGGGAACCAAAGAGGTAGGCTCTACAACCTTCTTTGTTTATTTGTCATTTGCTTTGTGTTAGAATGTAGTAATGTACATTGTTAAATCTCTAGTTCCTCCCTCATTCTATTGCAGGCAATAGGTTAAATCTCTAGTTCCATCTAGCATCAACCATGATGATGGGTTTATGGTTTATTTTGTTGGTTCCGTTTGTTATTTTGATGGTGGTGGTTGGAAACCGGAGGAGGAATGAGGAAGAGGACTAAGAAGTGGGAAGTGGCACATACCATGGAGAGGAGGAGGAGGAGGAGGAGGAGGGGGAAGAGGAGGAGGAGGAGGAGGAAAACCGAAAGAAAACCAAAGAGGACCCCACACCCTTGTGGAAATATGTCACAAGGTAGGCAGGAACTAGAGGGGATGGAACCAAAAAGTTTGTTTGCCCCCATTGTAAAAAGACATACACAGGTTCATATACCCGTGTGAGAAGACATCTATGTGGGCACATGCCATGTGATGAAAGAAAAACTGTAGGAGTTTGTGTTTGCCCAAATGTGGTATCAACACAAAGAGCCATGTATAAGAAGGAAGAATTTGAAGCACAAAACATACAAAACGATCATTGGATGACCATGACCTTTCATGCTCACCAAGAACTGGAGGCCCATCCACCCAAGGCAGTGAATTCTCTCCCATGCAATCACGTGGCAAGACAATATTGGATTTCCTTGATCAAGGTGGTAGGGATGACGTGGATTCAAAAGTGTATCGGTTTCTCTATGCGTGTGGCATACCATTCAATGTTCTTCGCTCACCCTATTGGCATGAAATGGTAGAGGCCATCCGCACTGCCCCAGCAGGATACAAGAGCCCTGGGTATGACAAAGCTAGAACTATGGGGATTGGCAAGGAAAAAGCCAAGATCCAAAATGCTTTGGGGCAATTCACAAATGCTTGGAATGAGTATGGGGTATCAATTCTATCAGATGGTTGGACCAATGTGAAAGGTAAGCCATTGATAAATGTTCTTGGTGTCTCTGCTATTGGTGCAGTCTTCCTTTCGGCACATGACTACTCTAATAAATTCAAGACCGACATTAACATTGCAGAACTCCTACTCAAAAACATTGAAGCTATTGGTCCATACAATGTCATCCAAGTCATAACAGATAATGCTGCTAATTGTAAGGCAGCGGGAGCAATCATTGTAGATAAATACCCCAACATATTTTGGTTCGGGTGTTTGGTTCACACATTGAACCTTTTGATGCATGACATTATTAAGTTGAAGGAAAATGAATACAAATGGATTGGTGAACTGTACAAAAAGGGCAAGCACATGATAAGATTTATTACCAACCATAGCAATGCCCATGGCATTTTCTGCACTCACTCAGAGTTATAGTTATTAAAGATAGAAAAGACTAGATTTGTTAGCTATTACCTCACCTTCAGCCGCCTTTTGAAGGTAAGAGAGGCATTGGCTAGCATGGTATCAAGTGAATCATGGCAAGTCTTGAAAGATAGGGCTACATCCACACCTGACAGGCTTGATTTTCAGGATGTGGAAGACACAGTTCTTGATGGTCAATTTTGGGCAAGTGTCAAGTTTGTTTTGCAGTTCACAAAGCCCATTTATCACATGATTCGGTTTGCAGATACATATAAGCCGGTAATTGGGGAGGTGTATGAGAAGATGGATAGCATGTTGGGCCAGATTAAAGATATTGTTGAATCGAAGGATCCCATCCTGTATGACCATATTCACACACATGTGGTCAAAAGGTGGGAACATCTCAACGTTCCACTGCATGCCTTAGCATATGTATTAACACCAAAATATTATTCTCCATCTTGGTTGGCCAAACCAGCACCTGGGGGTGGGGTTAGGAGAAAGCCCCACATAGATCCAGAGGTACAGGTTGGGTACATGGCTGCTATAGACAAGTTGGTCCCTGATGAAGAGGAACGTGCCTTATTGTGTAGTGAATTAAGCAAATACCTCAATGATATTGGTCCGTTTGGTACTTTGCATGCTAGAAAAGATCGAGACAGGGTGCCTCCTATTGAATGGTGAACATGTATGGCTCATCATGCCCACACTTGCAAAAATTGGCAACCAAAGTGCTTTTATAGGTGGTAAACAGTTCCTCTGCAGAAAGGTATTGGAGCACCTATAGCTTCATCCACTCGGTGAAAAAAAACCGATTAAATGAAAATTGGGCAGAAAGCTTGGTTTATCTACATTACAACTCAAGGTTGTTGACTCATTACTGTGAGTGGGCCAAAACTGATAGATCATATGTCACTTGGGACAACAATCCGGATGAGCATAACTTGGAGGATGGAGCCTTAATTTTAGAGCGCTTAGAAGATGAGCTTTTGGGCGACGAGGATGACCATGCAGCAGTAGCAGCAACAATGCCACCACCATCTGCTTCCTTGTTTCTAGATGCACCATCTTTGCCTAGAGGTTCAACTTCATAGCCCCCACCTGCATCAACAAGGGGGGATCATGCAGGACCAAGTCTTGGACGTGGCTCAAGCCGCTCAACATCGGTGGCTACTGGGGATGAAAATCCCACTCTCTTTGTTCATAGACCACGGGAAAATAAATTAGAAATTTCTCGTGGCAAGATGAAACATCCATAAAATCTACTTTTCTTGTCTTTTCTTATTTACAGTACTTTCAAGTATTTGCACTGTTGAGATTCGAAAACTTGAGTCATTGACTCTTTTATATTTATAATGGTATATTTTCTGAACATTACATGGCAATTCAAGGTTGAAGTTTGAAGTTGAACTATGAAGCTATAAGGTTGATAACTTGATGTTATGGATAATGGACCTATGTTTGACGAATTCACTAGTATATGATAATTGATTGAATCATTGATGGTTGATGAATGATGTTATATGGTATTATGATTTATCATGTTATGGTTAATTTCATGTTTTTATGCTTTCCATGACTAATTCAACATTCTACAAGCATTTGTTGGCATATATGCATCAAAATATATTAAAAATATATT
The DNA here is from genome assembly GCA_001517045.1 of Pseudotsuga menziesii. Taxonomy (NCBI): domain Eukaryota; kingdom Viridiplantae; phylum Streptophyta; class Pinopsida; order Pinales; family Pinaceae; genus Pseudotsuga; species Pseudotsuga menziesii. Next base: position 319,639 of record LPNX011197969.1, read on the forward strand.
ATATAAAAAACGTTTCCGAAACGCTTCCAAACCGGAAGCTTCTGAAAATTACTCTTCCCGCTCCCAAGTAACCTTGCAAAGGCTCGTCATGCTCCTCCTCCCTTAGAATGTTAGGACTGGAAGACTCGGGTACTGAAAACTTTGTAGTGGGAGCTTTAAGCTCATCTATTTTTGCCTCATCTTGAAGCTCTATAGAGCGTCGAAATGCAACCTCTTCATGGAATGTCACATCCCTGTTGACTTCTATGTGTCTTTGGCTAGGAATATAGATTCTGTAGGCTTTGGAGGTTTCGCTGTACCTCGCAAAGATTCCTTTATTTTTTTGGTCCTTTTCTCCTTTGGCACATGAATATAGACTAGACAACCAAAAACTCTTAGGTGTCCTACTTTTGGTTTCTCTCCAGTAAAAGCTTCTTATGGGGTCTTATCCTCCAATATTGCATGAGGACACCTGCTTTGTATGTATACAGTTGTACCAGTAGCTTCTGCCCACAAAGAATTTGGAAGGTCCTGGTTAAACATCATTGCTTTAGCTGCCTCACATATAGTTCTGTTCTTTCTCTTAGAAACTCCATTTTGTTGAGGGTTATATGGAATTGTCAATTGTCTTCTTATTCCCGCTTCTTTACATAAATCAACAAAGTGGTGGGATTCAAATTCCCCTCCGCTATCAATTCTTAAAGCACGGATGTGCTTGCCTGTTTGTTTTTCCACTAAAGCTTTGAATTCCTGGAATTTGCTAAATGTTTCATGCTTTGATTTCATAAAGTAGATCCAAGATTTTTGAGAGAAATCATCAATGAAAATGACATAATACAAGAGTCCATTCAATGAGGGTGAGGACATAGGCCCACAAATGTCAGAATGATTTAACTCTAAAATTTCCTTAGATATATTCTTACTTCTTGGAAACGATTTCTTTGCACTTTTACCAAGCGTACATCCCTTGCAAATTCCATTCTGATCAGAATGAATAACAGGCATACCACTTACCATTTTTTGAAGACATGGAAGTGCCTTGTGTAGATTTTTCTTAAGTTTCCAGCCACCGGTTTCAAGTAAAAAATTTGTCACAGTTTATTTCAATCTCAGAAATTTAACTTGCCGGAAATAAACATAAATTTTACTAACTTAAAACACTGTTGTAAATTAAATCTTTCACAGACAGAAAGTAAATATTCAACACTTCATTCACACACACAGAACTCAGAAATTTCAGCCAAATGGCCCTAGAAAAACCTACTAGGGGAAAACCAGTTAGAGAGTATTTTTATTTTTCAGGAGAAGTTTGTCATTTACAGCAATACACAGAAAATATCAAACCAACTTATCTCAACCCGGAAGATAAATTTCTGTCTTGATTTGCATGCCGAGCAGCAAAAATCAAACTCTGATTTTTTCCCGTTTTGCCTCGATTTCCGTGCCACTGTATGAACTGTACGGACAAACTGTACAGAGAAACTGTATGGACGGTACGGACCTCAAAATTCATGCCCAAATTTTTTTCTCGAAAATCGTGCCTAGAAATCTGCCTCGAAAACCATACCGTACAGACTGTACGGACCAGCAATAAATGCTGCTGTTTTCTCCTCGATTTCCGTGCCCTCTTTGCTGCTGTCCTTTCCCTCGATATGCGTGCTGCAAAATTTTTCCTCTTGCTCAGGAAAAATGGAAACTTTCTCTCTTCTCTCTCTCAGCTCTCTCTTCTCACTTCAATATGCAAAAGTGAGGCAAAATGCCTTTCCCATGCCTTTTTGAGAAAACCATAGGGTGAGTCTAATCTAACAGTGGAGATTAGATTAGATCAAGGGCTGAAATTAAATGCTCATATTTTATTTCTAAAATATTAATTTCACTCACCCACTTAAATTTATCAAAAAGTGACTTTAATGCTCTAAAGTCAAATTAAATGCTTTTACTTGAGTCATTTAATGCAAGGGTCACTTTATGTCCCCTCTTTAAATGACTAAGGCAAAAGTCACTAGGGGAACACTTCCCTAGGTACAAAACTAACACCTTGAAGTGTACATGGCCGAATCTCCTTTACCACAGCCTGGTGGGACTAACTGTATCATGTATCAACGCTTGAATAGAATGTCCTGGGACCTTATAGAGTCCTCCCCTCTAGAACTCCAATTATTACTGCTGAGCTTAACTCTCCATCTTTAGGCCATAGGAAAGCTTTTCCTTCCATGAATAATACTCTGTAACCCTTACTTTCCAATGTACCAACATAAATCAGGTTCTTCTTTAGCCCGGGGACGTAAAGAACCTCTTCAATATGTAAAACTATCCCAGAATCAAGTTGAAAGGAGATTGAGCCTGTTCCTTTGATTGCATAGCTTGCATCATCACCAAGCTCCACTTGTACTGAGAAGCTCTTTTTTCTGAAATCTGAAAGAATACTCTTATGGCAGTCATGTGTCTAGAGGCTCCACTATCTACCAGCCAGGTATCAACACGGTTTGAAAGAGATCAAGAAAGAGCTAAAACAAGGTAGTACTCTTTCCTTTTCTCTTGATGACGAGAAGATTCTCTCGTCATCTTTCTAGGTTCCTCATCATCTGCAGCAACAGATGCATGGTGTTTTGCTTTGAAGTTTCCCTTCTTCTTTGACCTACAGTCCTTGGCAAAGTGCCCCATCTTTAAGCAATTAAAGCATTTGACTTTAGAAATATCAAAGTTCTTACCTCTGTAACCTCCTTTGATCTTTCTGAAATCTCTCCCGGGAGAAAGGTTTTTTTCCTTTTCTGGTTTTTGCTGCAAGGGTTCTTCTTTAGCCCGAGGACGTAAAGAACCTCTGCAATATGTAAAACTATCCCAGAATCAAGTTGAAAGGAGATTGAGCTTGTTCCTTTGATTGCATAGCTTGCATCATCACCAAGCTCCACTTGTACTGAGAAGCTCTTTTTTCAGAAATATGAAAGAATACTCTTATGGCAGTGATGTGTCTAGAGGCTCCACTTTCTACCAGCCAGGTATCAACACTGTTTGAAAGAGATAAAAAAATAGTTAAAACAAGGTAGTACTCTTTTCTTTTCTCTTGATGACTAGAAGATTCTCTCGTCTTCTTTCTAGGTTCCTCATCTTCTGCAGCAGCAGATGCATGTTGTTTTCCTTCGAAGTTTCCCTTCTTCTTTGACCTACAGTCCTTGGCAAAGTGCCCCATCTTTAAGCAATTAAAGCATTTGACTTTAGAAATATCAAATTTCTTACCTCTGTAACCTCCTTTGGTTTTATCTTTCTGAAATATCTTCTGGGAGAAAGGTCTTTTTCCTTTTCTGGTTCTTGCTGCAAGGGTTCTTCTTTAGCCTGGGGGCGTAAAGAACCTCTTCAATATGTAAAACTATCCCAGAATCAAGTTGAAAGGAGATTGAGCTTGTTCCTTTGATTGCATAGCTTGCATCATCACCAAGCTCCACTTGTACTGAGAAGCTCTTGTTTCAGAAATATGAAAGAATACTCTTATGGCAGTGATGTGTCTAGAGGCTCCACTTTCTACTAGCCAGGTATCAACACTGTTTGAAAGAGATAAAAAAAGAGTTAAAACAAGGTAGTACTCTTTTCTTTTATCTTGATGACTAGAAGATTCTCTCGTCTTCTTTCTAGGTTCCTCATCTCCTGCAGCAGCAGATGCATGGTGTTTTCCTTTGAAGTTTCCCTTCTTCTTTGACCTACAGTCCTTGGCAAAGTGCCCCATCTTTAAGCAATTAAAGCATTTGACTTTAGAAATATCAAATTTCTTACCTCTGTAACCTCCTTTGGTTTTATCTTTCTGAAATATCTTCTGGGAGAAAGGTCTTTTTCCTTTTCTGGTTCTTGCTGCAAGGGTTCTTCTTTAGCCCGGGGACGTAAAGAACCTCTTCAATATGTAAAACTATCCCAGAATCAAGTTGAACGGAGATTGAGTCTGTTCCTTTGATTGCATAGCTTGCATCATCGCCAAGCTCCACTTGTACTGAGAAGCTATTTTTTTCTGAAATCTGAAAGAATACTCTTATGGCAGCCATGTGTCTAGAGGCTCCACTATCTACCAGCCAGATATCAACACTGTTTGAAAGAGATCAAGAAAGAGCTGAAACAAGGTAGTGCTCTTTCCTTTTCTCTTGATCACTAGAAGATACTCTCGTCTTCTTTCTAGGTTCCTCATCTTCTGTAGCAACAGATGCCTGGTGTTTTCCTTTGAAGTTTCCCTTCTTCTTTGACCTACAGTCCTTGGCAAAGTGCCCCATCTTTAAGCAATTAAAGCATTTGACTTTAGAAATATCAAAGTTCTTACCTTTGTAACTTCCTTTGGTTTTATCTTTCTGAAATCTCTTATGGAGAAAGGTCTTTTTCCATTTTTGGTTCTTGCTGCAAGGGCAACAACTTCTTCTTTTAGAGGTCCACTTCTACTCTGCATTCGACCTTCCTCCTGTATACAATCATGCCATAGTTGTTCAAAATCAGGGTGGTTCTCTCTTGCTTTTATTTTGGATAAGAAAGTCTCCCAGGAGGATGGAAGACTATCATACACTGCTTGAACGAGGTCATCATCATCAACTTTGACCCCAATAACCAGTAATTGATCCCTTACTTGAGAGATCTTGGTAGAGAAGGCAAATATAGTCTTGTCCTTCTCCATTTTGAGGTATTTCATCCTATTCTTCAAAATCCTCTTTTGACTGGGTGCCTTCTTCTCATACAGATTTGTTAGAGTGTCAAAGCACTCCTTTGCAGTTTTTAGTGGAGTAAGTAGCAAGTACTGGCATTATAGTATCCTTCACTGAATCAAATGTGATTCTGTTAGCCTTCACCTGGTTCTTCTTGAAGGCTGCTCTTCTAGCATTGGAAGTAGGCACCTCTACTACACTGGTCACAAGTGTATCCAAATCGTGCTCTTCTAGGATATTCAACATTCTAGTCTTCCAGATATTGAAGTTAGATGACCCTTCAAGCTTGTCTTCAGGTACTTGTCTTGCTTGTATAATCGTTTGCCCTTAAAAGTTATTTTTATAAGGTACTTATAGCCTATTATCTTATCAACAGTAAGAACTTTTAAATATATAAACTAAGACCATTAAGCTCTTCTACAAGAGCTTAAGGCTACCCATACCTTGTTCCTAAAGTTTAACTCTAAATTTTACTTACTTTTGAAAGTGTAAAAGGATCGCCCTTTATCATATCATCAGTTTTATCTCTATAACTATATCGAAGTCATTTCTGCAATAAACTCTTGTGTTGTGCAAGCAAACCCTTGCGCTGTGAAAGAATAAGCTTTATTGGGATCTGTGTGGGCTCAAACAAACTGCAGATCTAAGCTCTAATCACACCCTGAGCTTTGATACCATGTTAAATTTAGAACTTATACTACAATAGAGTATTTGTTTAATAATTTATAACTCAGATCTTTAAACATTAACCATTAAATAATTGAGACTGAAAGCATGAACCAGTAAATGAATTGTGCAATACAAACATCCACAAATGAACACAGAGATTTACCCAGGGGATATCTAATGAGGGAGAAAACACCAACAAAGATCTTCCTTTAATGAATGGGATGAGCTTTTGTAGATACAAACCCTGAGTCAGGGTGCTATACTACAGAGTGTTAAATTTGAGCATATAGATCTGTAGACAAACACACAACTCACAAAGAAGATCTCACAATTTACTCAGCCATTGAAGAATGAAACAGTGCAAAAGGCTTGCAGCTGTGAATGCTTTCATTAATCAAAAAAGTAATCCAGATAATAATTACAATAATGTAAAATGGCTTTAATAGCCACAAGCAATTCGAATCCACATGAGGAAGTTCGAATTGATTAGACTCTACTTGACTATAGGTAACCAAGTCTTGTCTAAATCACAATCGGAGGACCCAGTAGTTAACTGTCCTTGTCTAAATCATAACCGGAGTTCTAAAACACAACCAAGTGTTACATTTAGTATTAAATAATGGTTAACTGACTGTGGTAGGTGAGAAATTCGCCCCACATGTGTGCAATCAATTAAACCTAGCGCTAACTGAATGTAGAGGGCTAGAACTGAATGTAACTGACTCCTAACTTGGCTTGACTAGTCATTGACTGAAGTGAACTGACCTTGGTTGGTTTCGATACTCCCAGTTGCTTCCTAAATTGTAGGGATTGATCTAGGAGACTCCTAAACTTATGCAATCAAGTGCAATAAGTGGCAGTGAGCCTCAATTAGTGTTCCCCACACTTTGGTAACTGAAACATGTGCCCCAATTAGGTCAAGTTTAACCAATGGTGCTAATGACTATAAATAGACTGGATGGACTCCCGATTTAGACGTGACTCCCGATTTAGACATATGACCAAATTTGGACAAGGGAGGATTAATAATCCTAACACCCCCCTTGAATGCTAACTTGGACAAACTGTGGGCCCAGGTAACTAAGACCATAGGTCACCCATTACATCAAGTAAAGTAAAGTAATTGCTCAAAAATAAGGTGCTTGGGGAAAAACCACATGGGAAAAAAACCCCCCTTCTAATTAAGCAGGTAGAATCAGGATCAATCTGGTTCTTCTGTGCACAGGTATCCTGGGGCCTGGCATGTGAACCTCTCCATCATTATGTCTGGAGGAATCTTCCTCTTTGGAAGAAGAATGATATGCTCAACTAAATAAAAAATATAGACAGCTGCCGGATGAAGACTGGACCCATGTAGAGCAACTGAAGTCAACTGAAAAGTGAGGAACAGTTCTTGAGAATTCAGAGAATGTGAAGAACAATCAAGAAACTGATATGTTGCAGCCATGAACAGCAAACCATGAGTGGTAAGAACAGCCCCAAGTGTTAGGAGCAGGTGTCCAGGCGGATGCAGAAAATCTTCCTCTTTACTAGTTCTGTGAGAAGATGAGCATGTGATCAATGGTAGAGAAGTATTGGGACTGTTGAGAGCGAATGCTGGAGCTCCATAGTCTGATATAGCTTTCGAAATAGATAATGAATCACATAATAAAATATCAGCAATCTCATATGAGGAAACTAACACCAAATCCCCATCAGCAGTTTTGAAGAGAAAGTGCGGTACTTGATTTTTCACACCGGAATTGGTGAGAGCAGCTACAAGCATGACTGAATGCTTTTGAATTTTAAAATATGAACCGAATAATATCAGATCAGAAATTAAATCAGATCTAAATAGGTTCAAAACAGATCCAAAACTGTGAAATGGAATCAAATCCCCAGCAGTAGTTTTGTAGGAGACTTGCGGTACTTGTTTCTTCACACCGTTGATGAGAACAGCTACAAGCAGTACTGAAAGATTATGAATTTGATATATTAAACCAAGCAGTATCAGATCGGATCTAAATAAGATCATATCAGATCCAATAAGGTTAATATTAGATTCAAATAAATGGTTAACCGTGATGGTCGATGCACAGTTTTTTTCTTCTTCAAAATTCTGAATTTTGGTGCATGCAATCCTGCAGGAGTTTGCTGGAAAAACTAGATCATGGGGAGTGAATGGATCACTCTGGTAATCTGATATTTCTTCCAAAATATCCAAGGTATCACATATTTGCACACCAGCAGCAACATTAGAGGGAGAAAAATCAAATTTCTCTTCACTTTCAGAAGCAATTACTAGTAAATTTTGCACAGAATTTAAAGGAAAATCACCGGTGAATGTTTGCATGGAAGTGCAGCAGAATTTTTCTTCAATATCAGATATTCGAATGTCTTCTTCTGTTTCAGCAATATGAGAAGATGAGATATCGGAGATCTCATGAACTTCTGGAGCATCAGGAGAAGGAGTCATTGCATGGAGACTGTCTTCAATTCGAATTGACTGTGTAGAAGCTTCTACTTCTTCTTCATCTTGAACAACTTCATCAGAGAGAGTGGAGGCCGAGCTTTTTGGATCAAGGATGCTTATGGTGCTGGATGTGCTCCATCTGCTATCAAATTCAAAGGTTTTGTCCAATCTTGTCCAAAGTTCATGTGGATCTTTAATAGATCTACTGAGGTAGCGCATGCTAGGAGAAAGAGCCAGTTCCATTATTTCAAAAGCTTTATCCTTTGCTTTTAGCCAGTCATTATCACTCTCAAAAGAATTTCTATGTAATCCAATAGACACCGAAAAGAGTTTTTGTCTTCTCAGACATATATTCATCTTCAACCTCCATTCAAAATAGTCTGAGGATCGGGTGAGAAGAGGAACTGAT
>LPNX011197969.1:328107-345453 GCA_001517045.1 Pseudotsuga menziesii
CACGTGTGTGCAATCAATTAAACCTAGCGCTAACTGAATGTAGAGGGCTAGAACTAAATGTAACTGACTCCTAACTTGGCTTGACTAGTCATTAACTGAAGTGAACTGACCTTGGTTGGTTTCGGCACTCCCAGTTGCTTCCTAAATTGTAGGGATTGATCTAGGAGACTCCTAAACTTATGCAATCAAGTGTAATAAGTGGCAGTGAGCCTCAATTAGTGTTCCCCACACTTTGGTAACTGAAACATGTGCCGCAATTAGGTCAAGTTTAACCAATGGTGCTAATGACTATAAATAGACTGGATGGACTCCCGATTTAGACATGACTCCCGATTTAGACATATGACCAAATTTGGACAAAATGAGGATTAATAATCCTAACACAAAGAGCTAGGTCTTTTTAGGTTCGCCTCAATTTCTAGAAGCCTTCTAGATAGAGCGCTTGGATGGATAAGCTTCAAGAATCTTGGATCAAGCTTAGACGTGACTTTACTGCAAAAAACTGCAGAATCTGAGCGAAATAGCAGAGCTAGACGACTTTGTAACTATGGCAATCTTTTGTCAAACCTCTGGGCGTTCAATGGATCTAGATGCGCCTTGGAGAGATCAATCACCTGGTACTGGGCGCTTGAAGAGATTCCTTCAGAAACCCTTGCATCAAGCTCTTTTTTAACACTCACAGTAGCCTAGAAATTTCACTGTGCCTATGTTCAACAAATAGCTATGAGTTCCTTTTCATGCCTTTGTCCAACCTTCTAGATATGCCTTAGCCTTATCCACATGATAGACTAGGTTAACCTTCTAGAAATCCCATTATGCCAGGTCTTACAACTTAAGTTGTTTGTCCCCTTTTAATAACTTTATAACTTAGGCTTTTTTCACCTTTTAATCAAACCTTACACTTTAAACTCGATCCTTAGGGATGGGTGTATGTATCTGCTAGGTTTGACTTGTCCTCTCTTAATCTACATGGTCCACATCTGCTCATACTCAGCTGCATCTCATCAACAAGGAAGATCTTCAATGTGATCATCTAGTTCTCCTTTATGATCACATGGTAGAGTAGCTTCAGCTAGGGGTGCCTATTCCCTAGAAAAGCACTCAAAGCTCATCCATTCGAGGAGACTATCACACATGAGTCCTTGCTTTGATGTTCAAGGCTTTTTCCCAGGCTGTTGCACAAGGTTGTTTAACCACCTTGTCTTGACTCTTGCCTTGGCTCACAAGACTTGCCTTGACTTTTGGTTCATCTCACAAGGCTTTTATCAACATCATTTCTCCTTTGTCTTGTCTTTTGTCTTGACTCATAAGGCTTTTACCTTTTGCCTTGACTCTTGTCAAGACCAGTGAAGCACCACTCGCCCAAGACTCGCGAGTCAACCTCTGAGCCGAGTAATCGTGCAAGACTTGTGGATGACTCGCAAATACTCAGGGACTCGTCAAACTTGCAGCTACTCGGGAGCTACACGGGACGGACTCGGCAAGCAACAAAAAAATTAAAATATGCTTTGATATGTATGGGGTGAACTCTCGGGGTGAACTCTGCCAGCTTGGCAAGGACCCCACTCGGATTTTTAATATATCTTATTCTAGACTTGGCAAGCAAAACAAAATTAATATATGGGGGTGAACTCTGCCAGTCCGACAAGGACACCACTCTCAGATTTTTAATATATCCGATTCTGTTTGTTTTATTTGAGTTTTGGATAACAATTTTATTAAAATAGTATAAATATGAATTAAAGATTATTTATAATATGATTTTCTCAATGAGGAAAGCCTGCCCACTCATTCAGATCCTCATGGGAATCAAGAAGTATGTTTCGTCAAAACATGGGGTTCTCCTTTCATTGTAAATTATAAGTTAAAGGATTATTTTTATATTATATGAAGTTGATGAGTTTTACATATCTTAATTAAGAAGATTGTAAATTTTAATTATACCTTTTATTTTGAAAAGCTATTTTTATTATTTTATATAGATTTTGGAAAAAAAATTTATTTAATTAAAAGAATAGTCTTTATATTTTTAGATTAATTATTATGATAATTATTTACTAAATAAATATGAATATTTTGATATTTATTAAAATTATTATTTTATTAAAGAAAATTTTAACCTACAGAGAGGATATAAACAACAAATTTATAATTATCATTTTAAAAGTTAATTTATTAAAATATTCTATCAAGAAAAACAAAAACAAAAACAATTTAAAAAAAAGAAATTATATATAATTTTATGATCACTATGTAAATTTTTGCAAAAAATTGATTGTGTTATGATGTATTATTATAGTTTATGAGATAATGTTATGAATTATTTCATAGATTGTAGTTTTATAACTTATATGGATTGGAAATTGCCATTAACATCTTTTTTGTGCCCAAAATTTACTATATTTTAAGCTTTTTTCTTATTTGCCGAGTCTTGCTGAGTTCGTCCCGAGTCTTTCCTGAGTCGATGAGTCATATGCCAGCCGAGTCTTTGCCGAGTCCGAGTCGTGCAACATTGGTCATCACTCACAAGACTTTCTTCTCCAAGTTCCCTAGCTCAGGTTAGTCACTAAAGACTTCTCCTTAGAGGATGTCTCACGATGTTGCTAACTTCAACAGTCATAGCAGCCCAATCATTCTCAACCCTTTGCATAACATTATTCAGTTTCAGAGTACCTTTACACACACTTTGTTTAGGAAGAACATAACCAACAGAATACAACCATGCTCCAAAGCCTAAAATTCACCATGGGTAGCACTCAAGAAATGAGGAAAAGAGTGGGAGTAGTTCAATGAGGAATTCTCAGAAGAGGTTCCCGTTATCACGGATCTTGTAGTTGCTTCGTAGAGTAATCCTATACAGGATGGCAGAGGGGACAGACAACTAAAGCCATAAACTACGAAAACCCTAACCCCCAAAAGATGGATGGTTGTCACGTCGGTTAGGACTTCCTTTGCTTTATGCCATTGGAGAAGCCCAAGTGACAATGGGGGAGACCCATACCTATCCTAAAAGGATAGACCTAAAGCAAGTCACCAGATGAAACCCTAACGGAGAATAAGTAAGGTGAATGCTTGAAACCCTAGATTTAAGGGATAATCCACAAATTAAGGAGTACTTGAGTAGAGGTGGTTAAAGATGTTGGTAATGTTACTCAAGTAGGATAACATAGTGACTTATGGAAATTGGGATTGAATCTAGGATTAGTGTGTTGGCTCAGATGATCAAACCTGGGACCCTGGGGGATTTAAGCAGAAAAATAAAAAATTCCCAGGATGAGGTTGATGCAGAGAATTTAGGCTTCCCACACACTGACTTGGATGAGAGATTCAACAATATGAAAGAATCCAAGCAAAAACCGGAAAAAGATGCACAGGAAACTGGTTGCCACACTAAGAGGGGCGCTTTTCTCCCTAAGGATCAGTTCCTAGAGATGGGTAGATGGAGTCCAATGCTGACGCCAAGAGGGGAGAGGGGATTTTTTAGGATGGACGACAAAACCCAGATCACCGAATTTGCAAATTCCCAGTGCAAATCGATCCGGTGATTTTTCCTACTTATAACAAGGGTTTTTTCAGTAAAATAGGCTAAAGCATGAGAAAATCAAAGGACAAAGAAATTACCTGAGAAACGTACGTGAATCATGTTGATAAGCTCCTGGATGACGAGAATGTTTTCCTTCCGATCAAATGAGAGTTTTGAGCAAGATCTTGATGAGTTGCTACTTCAGTTATTGCCCCTAGCTCCCCCTTCAACTTGCCAAACCAAAGAAGTTCAATTAGCAAGACAAATGAACGAGATTCACAATGTAAAGACAGTACAGGAAATGGGAAATCATGAAGAAGTAATCACTCCCTGATAACCAAAACTCGAGTGTCGACACAGAGTGAGTCCCCCCACTAGTGCGCCTTCCTTAAGTGCGCCTCCTTCAACCTGCGAATGGATGGGTGCACGGAAAATATACAAAATCTATGCTGGATTAATCTCAGTGTAGAAGAATAACAATGCCAGTCATCATCTCATTCATTCATCAAATAAAACACAAGTGTGTAATCTTAGAAAAATCTCTTTATTCAATATTCCAGTGTCGGAGCTCATGCTTTACAATGGGGGATCACCTCTCTTAAATAGCTTGAGAGTTTGTCCACGTGTTACCTAACTATCATCTGACAGTTGAGATTAAGACATCATCAACAGTGGAGATCACAAATACAAAGATCAACACATGGATCAAGTTGACCACATTAAAGGGGACACACTTTTGCTCAAGGACACCTTCCTAAGGTGGAAAACACAATATAACATAAGATATAACATGATAATACATGAAAGGGGGTCACTAGGGGCTTAATTCACCCTATGCCCCATTACAACCTCATAATATAAGATATAACCATACAATACATTCTACCCAAGTTGAGGGGTGCCCCTTGGAGGACGTCCTCTTTGGTTGAGCCAAAAAAACAAAATAATCTGGACCAAATGTTGATTGAAACTGCTGAAGGACTATCCAGGGAGCCAAAATACATCATCTTAGATGTTTCTTTGCCATTTCCTTGACCCAACAAGCCAAGTCAATTTTTTCAGTGAATTTCCTAGTCCATTTTTGGTGGCACATCCTCTAAAAAATAATAAAATCATCATAACTTTGTCCAGGCTGAGAATTAGAGCAAACTTACTGTACAAGATGACCCGTAAACATAGGAGAATGGTATTAGTGACTACTCATACCCCCTGGAACACTGCAATGCTCTAGGAGAACCAAAAAGTCTGCAATCTGTAATAAAAGTTGATCATTTGGCCAATAATAAAGTGATAATAATCACTGATCATGAGATCCAGAGCCAAACTTTGAAAATTGAGACCACAGTATTGGTCTTGGGCATGTCTGGAGCAAATATAAGCATTGTTTTGTTTTGAGTCATTGCCTTGGGAACCGTGTTTGACTTGGTCAACTGGGTTGACCAGGTCAAAGTACCCAAACTAGAGGTGAGATACTGTACAAATATGATCGTGCATGTATCCAAGGTAAGAAATGCTCCAATGGTGTATATCAAAACCCAACTTACATCATGTTATTCATAATCATGGTGACAACAATAATAATAATAAGTAAGATATACTTGTGCCTTTAAAAAATCTTAGAACCTTCTGGAAGTCTCTTGTGCATGGCATGCTTACAAAGTTTAAACAGTGTGCCAATGCTGGGCGAAGGTGGAAAACAAGGCTAAGGTAAAGGGAGATGACCATATGATCTCTCAGAATGATGACAATTACACATGACCACAGTGACATATGAACAATAGGCGATGGTGGTGTCTCACAAGTGGATGAGCCGATTTGAAAAAGAGCCCATTCTACTCTAACAACATGTCTATGGCTCACATCCAAGCTAAGAAACAAGATCTGCGAGGATCTTTACTAGGACCCTTGCGTTGAGTACAAAAGAAACTGTAGTGAAGAGATCTTAGGGGACATTGTGAATTAGCGGACCCTTGCCCCATCTCACATCAAAACCTGTAGGCTTCGTGAGGAATTAATCATTACATTTCAATAGTGGCCATCAGTCTTTAGATTTAGCATTTATTTATCCACTGCTTTTAAGCCTTTCACGATTTCACTTTATAGCCCTTTTTAAGTTGTGTCTAAAGACAATTTGCATTTTTTTGAGGGATTTGCATTTCAACAGATAGAACTTATAGCACATAATGCATGTAATGATGGTAGACATATTGCTTTGAGTTTTAGCTAACACTCTTCAGGCAACCAGGGGGGAATGAATATCCATAGTCAGGACCAAACATCGGAGGCAACCGACCAGAGAGGTCAAGGATTGAAAACCCAACTCACGTAAGCTCAGGAACCAACACCAACAGGTTCTCCTGGCCCAGAAGGATCAAGGTGTCGACAAGTTTTGTTGCACAACTTAGAGCCGAGACACAGAACAACATGGGATCCATCATGCATAGGGGTCAAAGTGGGGAAAATGATCTTCAATCTCATAGGTCTCAATCAAACCAAAGTCATGGGATGAGAATCAATCATGGATGAAATGGATGGACAGGGACAAATGACACATGGAGCCAACACAACACTAAGGTTGAACATTTGTATAAAGCATGGCATGAGCAATAGTCTTCAACATTGAGTTCTTTGATTAGTCTTAGCACAAGTTTAAACATTAGTATATATATAAGCATAGGTCACCATGATCATCCTAACAAGACAAGCCCAGGTGTTTAATATACATCACAGAGCAAAAATAAACCAAGGAAACATATACCTGATCTCACCATATATACCTGATCTCTCCATCTAATAAGCCCTTTTGTAACTGTGTGCACCATATTTGCTCTGCTACTCTGCTCAAATGAACTAGGTCATCACTGAAAGCATCTCAATGAACTAGTGAATCTCAGTCCTAGCAAGGAAACTCTGCTGAACAAGGCTTTGAAATGGCTAAGGCTGTAATGATCCATGCTAAAACCCCATGTGAATGGATAGCTCAAAATAGAATAAAGAAATAGATCTGTATGCTGCATCATGGTATCCCAACTGCGAATGTATATGTGATAATAGTTCCATAGCTCAAGAAGGGTTTTGTAACTTTCTAGAGATATAACACATACTCCAAAATTCTCTTCTAGTGAGTTATCTGCCTCTAAAGACTCCATTGAAGATTCAAGCTCTTCATCTCATAGGGATAAGAGGAAGAGGCCTTTCAAGAACAACTCACATGAGGAATTTTGGAAGGCCAAACCTTTCACTTTTGATGGTGAAGGAGCTGAGGCTTGGCTTATTGGGATAAGGATGTATTTCCAAGTCCATGACTACTTTGGGAACACGAAGGAAAGGGTGGCTATATTTAATTTGAATGGAAGAGCATCTATATGGTGCGATCACCTTAGTCAAGTCAACAGGTCCAATGAAAGGAAGATTGTGGAAGCATTTCAAGAAGTACTTTAACCAAAAGTACCTCTCTGATAGGTACTATGATGATAAAATTAAAGAGTTCCAAGAGATGAAATTGAAAGAAATGACCATGGATGAGTATGTTAGTATGTTAAGTATATTAGAGATGATAAGGTCAAATTTAATGTTTTCTGATTAGATTACCTCAGTCATACAAGGACAAAATTGAGTTTGATGAACCTCAAACTCTAGATGAAACCATAAGGAAGGCCAAGCATTGTTATGATTAAAACAATAGTAGGCCAAAATTCCATAAGGCATGGAAGGACAAGAAAAATGAGAAGTTTGACCAAAGAAAGAGGGGATTCAAGCCTCCTCATTTCAGAAATCAACAAAGACAACCACCACAGGGTGTGACTAAGTCAGCTAAAATGATGGGAGATAACCCAAGAGAGCCACTTTGATGTTGGGGATGTGGAGAGGACCATTTACTTAGAAATTGTCCACATTAGAGTGGGAGTACCAAGACATGTTCACAACAACCAAGAAGCTGAAACTGTGGGTAGGGTGGTAAGGACTTTCCCTAGAATCTATGCTGCACTAGAGGGCCGCCAAGAAGATCATCAATCAGCTGTGGTTGAGGTCGAAGGTAAGATTGCGAGGCAATCTATTTCTATTTTAATTGACCTTGGATTTACTCACAGATATATCACTCCTAATATTGTTGAGACTTGTTCTTTTGAGAAAACAAACCTTAGTAAGACATGGCTGGTCCAACTAGCCATTGGAACCAAGAAGAAAGCTAATCAAGTGGTGGAGAAATGTCCATTGGAAATGGATGGACTCTTCACATGGACAAATTTGGATATTTTGCCTCTTGGTTCCTATGATGTCTTGATTAGAATGGATTTTGGTTGGAAGCACATAAAATTAAATTTGATTGCTACAAGACCTTTGAATGCATTGATGAAGGGAGCCCAAGGATAGTAAAGGACATTCCCAAGGTGGTTTCTATTAGGCAAATTTCAGCCTTGCAGTTGAAGAAGTATCTTAGAAAAGGTTGCTAATTGTATGCAGCCCATATATTGGGTATAACAGAAAATGGAGCTCCCAAGTTGAAGGGCTATCATGTTTTGTAAGAATTTAGGGATTGTTAGATTTTTATCATTTAAGCTAGCATTATATTAGGATCTTTAATTGAGAGAATAACAAGCACAGCAATCAAACATAAGAGACAATGAACACAATGTTTTTCCTCAGGGAAACCATAAAGGAGAAAACCCCACAACTTCCTTAGAGATAGAATCAACACCAAAAGCAAAACCCCAAAAACAGTGAGATGATCTCCCGACAACAGTAGTTTCTCTCGCTCTTGTCCCAACAACTTCTCTCTCAGTTATGCGCTACAACTGAGTGTGAGTGAATGTGTGATAAATAGAGAGGCTCACTCTCTATTTATACTAATTCTCGACTTGACAATAACTCACTAGGGCCGACTTCTCTAGGAGAGTCTAATAACCCTAGGGCCCCACAAGTGCGGGGACTTTAACCCTTGATCAATAGGAGGGTTACCCACATTGACTTGACATGACTTGTTTACATTATTGAATCTCCCGATAGGAACATTGGGGCATGACATGACTCAAATACATTACAGACACTTCCCGGAATAAACATCGGGGTACAATACATAAGATATACGGATGAATACATTTCGAAGTTACAAATACATCAACACTCCCTCTTAACTAGGAAGGTATTCTCTCGACATAATTTGTCAGCACTGGTCTTCTTCTCTGTATCAATTGGATCATCATCGAGTTCTCGTCATCTTCATCTTCAAGTCATCTTCATCTTCCAGTCATCTTCATCATCGGATCTAGAGCATCACTCGATCTGGATCATTACTGGAACATCATCACTGGATCTGGATTATCACTCGATCTGGATCATCACTGCTGGATCATTCATCATTGGATCATCATCATGGGTGTTATCTCATGATGCTTCTCGTCACATGAAGTTCTATAGAGCCAACCCTTTTTCATGTTGGTTGTAGGCCTAGCCTCCATGTAGGTCTTCTTCAGCGCTTATATCTGACACTAAGTCAGAATGGCCCGCCCAACACTTACATCTGACCATGAGAGGAACACATCCAACACCATGTCAAAAAGGCACGCCCAACACTCACATTTGACCATGGGAGGAACACATCCAAGAACCATGTCAGAAAGGCCCAACACTTACATTCACCAGCATGATAGGACACACCTACTATCATCTGTGAAAAGGCACAACACTCACAACCACTAGCATGATAGGACACGCCTACTATCATCTATGGAAAGGCTCAGCACTCACATCCACCAGCATGGTAGGACACACCTACTACCATCTGTGGAAATGCACAACACTTACAATCACCAGCATGATAGGACACACCTACTATCATCTGTGGAAAGGCACAGCACTCACATCCACCAGCATGGTAGGACACACCTACTACCATCTGTGGAAAGGCACAACACTCACATCCACCAGCATGGTAGGACACACCTACTACCATCTGTGGAAAGGCACAACACTCACATCTAATCATGTGGGAACCAATCCCACAGTTACATCAGAATGGCTCTCAGCCCCAGGCTGAGGATTCCTGGTAACTTACCAGGTGCCTCCATTCTCCCAGAGAATGGCCTTTAGCACTTATATCTGATCATGTTGGAACACATCCCGCAATCACATCAAAATGGCCCTGCGCTTATATCTGATCATGTGGGAACACATCCCGCAATCACATCAGAATGGCCCTGCACTTATATCTGATCATGTGAGAACACATCCCACAGTCATATCAGAATGGCCCTCAGCTCTAGGCTAAGTATTCCTAGTAACTGACCAGGTGCCTCCATTCAGAGAATGGCATTCAACGTTTATATCTGATCATGTAGGAAGCAATCCTACAGTCACATCAGAATGGCTCATCACTCATATCTGACATGGAAGGAACCAATCCTCTCACTATGACAGAATGGCTCAGCCCTTACATTTGACCATGGAAGGAACCAATCCTCTCACCATGTCAGAATGGCTCACGGACTCATCACTTCCCCTTGGAGGGAACCTTGATCTGGAGAACACCAAGCTTCTCCCTGAAGTATTCAAACTTCACTCTGGCTAATGGATTAGTCAACACATCAGCTATTTGTTCGTTCGTCGCAATATAATGGAGCTTCACTGCTCCTCTCTGCACCATATCCCTGATATAGTGATACTTCATCTTGATATGCTTCGACTTGTCATGGAACACCGGGTTCTCCGACAAATTCACACAACTTTGGTTGTCGCAATATATACAAGTAGCATCCAACTGGAGATCAAATAAATCAGACAGTGGCTTCCTCAACCATACTGCCTCACAACTAGCTGAACAAGCTACGACATACTCTGCTTCAGCCATACTCAGTGCCACGCAAGACTGTTTCCTGCTAAACCAAGAGATCACACCTGATCCCATACTGAAGCAGCACCCTGAAGTGCTCTTCCTATCGATGGCACTGCCTGCTCAATCTGAATCAACATAACCCTCTAGGTTAATCTTCTGATTCGCCTCATACTTGAGCCCATAATCAACTGTACTCCTCAGGTACCTTAGAATATGCTTTGCAGCAATCAATTGAACATGTCTCGGATCTGTCAGGAACTGGCTCAAGGTGTTCACAGCAAAGCAAATATCCGGTCTCGTATTCGTTAGGTACATCAAGGACCCAATCATCTGATGATACATTGTAGCATAAACCGATTCTGATGAAGCATCGCTCAATAGCTTCAGGTTTGATGCCATAGGTGTGGTCATGGCCTTGCAGTTCATCATCCCGAACCTCTTTAAGATCTCTACCGTATACTTCCCTTGTCCCATGGAAATTCCATCTGCATTCTGCCGCACCTCCATGCCTAGAAAATAGTGCCTCATACCCAAGTCCTTCATTTCGAACTCGGCAGCAAGCTTCCTCTTCGTATCAGAAATCAACCCATCCATACCTGTCACAAACATATCATCTACATACAGTAGGAGTATCACTGGGTTACCATCTTCAACCTTGTAGTAAAGGTTGGAATCTGCTTTACTTTTGGTAAAGCCCAAATTGGATAGAAAGCTGTCAATTCTGCCGTACCATGTCCTAGGTGCTTGTTTCAAACCGTAAAGGGATTTCTTCAATTTACACACGAGTCTCCCTGTCATGTGTCTCAAAACCGAGTGGCTGCTCCACATACACTTCCTCTTCCACTACACCATTCAAGAAAGCAGTCTTGACATCCATCTGGTGTATCTTCCATTTCATCATTGCAGCCAGAGCAAGTCCTGATCTGATGGAAGTGTATTTGGCTACAGGTGCAAAAGTTTCCTCATAATCTATTCCTTCTTTCTCGGAGAAGCCATGAGCCACAAATCTTGCTTTATATTTTTCTATGCTACCATCTGCAGCATGCTTGATCTTGTAGATCCATTTGGAAGTTACAACAAACTTCCCTTCTGGTCTTGGGACAATATCCCAGACATCATTCTTCATGATCGATTGATACTCTTCGATCATAGCATCCTTCCATTCTTTCCTTTTTGCCGCTTCTTCATAGTTGGAAGGTTCTTTATCGATGAAGTCACATAATAAGGCTACATAACCAGAGCAGGACCTGGTTCTTTTTCTTTCTCTATGATTTTCTTCTGGGGCCCCATATCTTTCTGCACCTTGGATAGCTTCTCGTACCCAAGCAGGTTTCCTCTTGTGAGGATTCTTCTCCTGAGGTGGATCTACAGGTTCTTGAGGTTCTTCTAATTCTCAATCTTCTTCTTGAATTTCTTTGTTCATGGTTGTGTCATGAATTCTGGGTGCTTCTGTTTCTTTAGGTTCTTCAGCAGGTCTCTTTCTGGATTTGTTGTAAACTGAGTCTTTGTCAAATGTTACGTCCCTGCTGATGTCAATCTTCTTGAATCCTGGGAAGTATATTCTGTAAGTCTTCGAGCTTTCAGAGTATCCCACAAATATACCCTTCTTTCCTAAAGGATCTAACTTTGTCCTCTTTACTTTCGAAATGTGTATGTACATTGGACAGCCGAATATTCTGAGATGGCTGACTTTTGGTTTCTTGTTGGAAAAGACTTCTTCAGGTGTCTTGTTCTAGAGTACTCTATGTGGAGTACGGTTCTGTACATACACCGCTGTTCTGGCAGCTTCTGCCCATAGATGCATGGGAAGATCTTGATCATGAAGCATGGCCCTTGCAGCTTCCATGATCGTTCTATTCTTCCTTTCTGCAACCCCATTCTGTTGTGGATTATATGGAGTAGTTAACTCCCTCTTAATCTCTGAATCTTTGCATAATGCTTTGAATTCATTTGATGTGAATTCTCCACCATTATCTGATCGAAAGGTTTTGATCTTCTTTTCTGTATGGTTCTTGATCAAGGCTTTGAATTCCTTGAACTTGCTGCATACTTCGTCTTTGTTCTTCAAGAAGTATATCCATGTCTTCCTAGAAAAATCATCAATACAAGAAACATAGTATACATACCCGCTTAATGAACTTGATGACATTGGACTGCATACATCGGAGTGAATGATTTCCAGGATTCCTTTTGCCTTGCTCTCGCTACTTGGAAATGTCTTCTTTGTGTTCTTTCCTTTTGCACATCCTTTGTAGACTCCATCATGTTTTGCCTGGATTTCTGGAAGACCTTCAACAACTTTGCTTGCAAGTGGTAGTGCTCTGTAATGCACATGTGCAAGCCTTCTATGCCAAAGTTCATTTGGCTCTACTGTGTCATGGACCAAGGCTTGTTCTGGATGGCCCTTCAATTTGTATAAACCTCCTTCTTTTTCCCCAATCACTACTGCATCATCAATAGGCTTTCCCTTTGGCCACATGAGAACTTGGCCATCTACAAATGCAACCCTCATGCCTTTTGCATCTAATGCAGATATGGAGAGGAGGTTCTTCTTTAGTCCTGGTACGAACAATACATCTTTCATCATCATAGACTTTCCAGAGTCTAGCTTATAGGAGGATTCCCCACTACCTTTTATTGGATACTGGTAGTCATCTCCAAGTTTCACCTTGTGGGGTGATTCATGTTCTGATAATTTCACAAAGGACTCTTTGAATCTTGTCATATGTTTGGAAGCCCTACTGTCTATAAGCCAATCACTACTTCCATGTGTAATGTTTCCTGTGAGAGAGGAAATCAAGACATATTCTTCATCACTTGAAGAATCATCACTTTCTTGTCTGATTCTCTTTGTGGAAGGTTCATCGTCCTCTACAGCATGAGCATGATGTCTTCTCTTATTTCCCTTCTTCTTGTGAGAGACATATTTGTTTCTAGGACATTCTCTACCATAGTGTCCTTTCTCGTCACATGTATAACATCTGATTCTAGACAAATCTTTTCTGGTGTTACTTTTATGGAAGTGCTTACCTTTGGGGTGATGAGAACTTCTTTTCTTGGAGTGTACTGTGAGAGCTTGATCTTCACTTCCCATCTTTTCTTCTCGAGCTGCTATTCGAGCTTCTTCTTGAGAGCATTCTTCCCATAGTCTGCTGAACTTGACTAGCTTCTTTCTGGCACAGATCCCTTGAATAAAGGAGTCCCATGATTTAGGGAGACCATTCAAGGTGGTCATTACAATCTCTGCATTCTCCACTTCTTCATCCACTACTTCAAGTTGTTCTTTGATCTAGGAGACCCTTGTGAAGTATGACTATATGGTCTCTGCATTCTGGATCTTCACATTCTTCAACTGGTTCTTCAAAGTCATCTTTCGGTTTATGTTCTTTCCTTCAAACAGTTTGGTCAGGGCATCAAACATAGCTTTAGGTGTCTTTAGGGAGGACATTTGTGGTATGAGGTGATTCTTGATTGAATCAACAATAATCCTCTTAGCCATGACCAACTTCTTTTTGTGTAAGGCCTTAGCCTCATCTCCCTCTCGAACTGGAACCTCCTCATTGATGTAGGAGTCCAACTCATTTTCTTCCAGGACCAGAGGAGATCCTTTACTTCCAGGCTCGAAAGTTATCAGCTCCCTCAAGCTTTTCATCAAGCTTGGTATGATGAGACATCTTAATTGAGAATCTCAAGTGGAAATACAAAAGATTTAGATCTTACCAGGTTAAGATGTCGGAACTGGATCTGGAGCTGAATTTCTGCAGCGCTGGTTCAGGAGCAAATTAGGGTTTGACTTTCTCGGAGTTCTGTCCAACCAAAAACTTTGATCTTGATCTCTAAACTTTGATTTTGAGGAGGATATCAATCTAGGCCCAGGCTCACTCAAAAATTCCACTTCTGTGGAAAGCCCTAATTTCCGGCAGTAGTGTCGGGTCAAAAACTAAAAATGCTTAGAATCAGATTTTGCTTCGACAGAAAGATGCGCCCTGGAGAGGAGAGTTAGTCCAACCTTCTTTTGCTGAAAATCTGTGGAGAGATCCAAAAAATAGGAAGCCCTAGTTTCCGCAACTGCATGGTGTCTTCTTCTCAGGTTAGCTCTGATACCATGTTAGATTTTTATCATTTAAGTTAGCATTATATTAGGACCTTTAATTGAGAGAATAACAAGCACAACAATCAAACATAAGAGACAATGAACGCAATGTTTTTCCTTGGGGAAACCATAAAGGAGAAAACCCCGCAACTTCCTCAGAGATAGAATCAACACCAAAAGCAAAACCCCGAAAACAGTAAGATGATCTCCCGATAGCAGTAGTCTCTTTCTCTCTTGTCCCAGCAACTTCTTCTCTCTCATTTTATGCGCTACAACTAAGTGTGAGTGAATGTGTGATAAATAGAGAGGCTCACTCTCTATTTATACTAATTCTCGACTTGACAATAACTCACTAGGGCCGACTTCTCTAGGGGAGTCTACTAACCCTAGGGCCCCACAACTGCGGGGACTTTAACCCTTGATCAATAGGAGGGTTACCCACAATGACTTGACATGACTTGTTTACATTATTGAATCTCCCGATAGGAACATCGGGGCATGACATGACTCAAATACATTACAGACACTTCCTGAAATAAACATCGGGGTACAATACATAAGATATACGGATGAATACATTCTGAAGTTACAAATACATCAACAGGGATGTGTTTCCTGTTGAAGTGCTAGGACTTCTATTGGAATATTCACCAATACTGAGAGAGGGGGGAGGGGGGTGAATCAGTGTTGAGCACTTTTACCAATTTTTACTTCAAACACCAAACTGTAGCAACTTTAAATTACCATCACATCATTAACCATAGTACATTATCAAACATCACCATCAAGACATAAGATCATACATAGTGCACAAGAGATTTGATGTGGAAACCCAAATGGGAGAAAACAATAGAACGCCTTTTTTATATCAATCAAAGATTGCATTTAGTTTATGAGCACCCACTCAAAGGAAGCCACAACTCCTAAGATTTTCTAGCATCGACTAGGAGGCTACAACCCCTTGGATTTACTAGCTCCAACTGGAAGGAAGCATCAACTCCCTGGAACACATGCACTGAGCTGTAGAGAGGACACCAATCCTTAGTGAACTCCAACTCACCTTAGCACCACTCTGCCACCATGAAGAAATGCAAGCTTGAACTTGTTCTGCAGACGCCAATCTGCCAAGGACACCAATCCTTGCCCTAGCACTACCCACCACCCTTTGCCTGTAGATATGCCTTTTACTTTGTCAATCTGCTCTTACTGGTCAGCGTCAAACAACAATCCCTCTAAAGATAGATTCACATTCAAAGAATATATTATAGGACTCTTCTTTAGCATATGTATTGTGCCTTCAAAAACCATCAACCGGAGTCACTTCCTTTGTTGCTCATCTTGCCAACCTTTGCCTTTTCAAAACTATGTTTTTAGACTCTGCTCTTGCTTTCTTAACAACAGTCATCAAATACATATTGTTCTCATTAACAATTTGTCTGTCACTCCTGTAGCTGCAACTTATGCAGGCTCTTTTACATACCTTCTCATCTATGCATCATGAACAATATTTTGATGAGGCCATTCAAAAA
Organism: Pseudotsuga menziesii; assembly: GCA_001517045.1. Lineage (NCBI taxonomy): Eukaryota > Viridiplantae > Streptophyta > Pinopsida > Pinales > Pinaceae > Pseudotsuga > Pseudotsuga menziesii. The sequence continues at coordinate 344,085 of LPNX011197969.1, forward strand.
ACTTTGATTTATAGATTGTTACCTCATGAATCCATAAGACTTACACTCATTTGATATTTCATTTAAAGTTTCACATCTAACAATTGTTAGTTTTGTACCTAGGAATTTGTTTCCTAAGTGACTTTTTGCCTAAGTCACTTAGAAAAGGGAAAAAGGTGACCCTCACATTAAAAGCTACTTAATGAGACTTTATAAAGTTAAAGTAACTTTTTGATAAATTTAAGTGGGTGAGTAAATTTATTTAAGTGATTTAAATAAATGTGATTTTTACTCTCATTGAATCTTAGCCATTGGATTGGATCTTTCTCCACCGTTGGATTAGATTCCCACTTAGGGTTTAGACAAAAAGGGTTGAGGGAGGCAAATCACTTCACTTTTTCATTTTTTGGAGAAGGAGAGACTGAGTTGAGGGAGGAGGAGGTCGAGCTAGGGCATTGGCACGATTCCCAAGAGTACGGATTGCACAGAAATCGAGGTGTACAGTCTGCATTTATTGCTGGTACGGACTGCACAAAAATCGAGGTGTACGATCTGCATTTATTGCTGGTACGGACTGCACAGAAATCGAGGTGTGCGGTCTGCATTTATTGCTGTACGGACTGCACAGAAACCGAGGTGTGTACGGCCTGCATTTATTGCTGGTACGGACTGCACAGAAATCGAGGGTGTACGGACTGCATTAATTGCTGGCACAATTTTCTAGGCATAATTTTTTGGCACAGAAATCGAGGAGGATTTGCTGGGCACGTTTTTCAAGATTTCGAGATGAAATCTTGGGTTGAGATAAGTTAAATTTCACTGTATTTCTGTTCTGATATTTTGCTGAAGATAATAAAATCTCTCTCTCTCTAACTGGTTTTCCCCGTGGGGGTTTTTCCAGGGCTTGATTTTGGCCAAAAATCTCTGAGTCTATCATTTTATGGTGTGATTGTTAAATGTGTTTTTCAGCCTGTTAGTGTATTTTACTGTGTGTTTAATTGTTCAGTAAAATTTCATAAGTAACCTACAGCCAATGCAAAACCGGCTGTATGTGAAAATCACGAAATGTTGACATAAACCAGCAAACAGTAAAACATAGAATTTCTTCATGGTATCAGAGCTTGGGGACAGAAAACAGTGATAGTTTGCAGACACAGAAATTTTCAGATCTCAGAAATTTTTAGTATTTTACCTTCTGTCAGTGAGCAGCACTTTGTTGGGTTGGTGTAGAGATGGCTACAGGTCTTAGACTGGAGGATAGGCTGGATGGGATAGGAAATTTTGTGCTGTGGAAGGCCAGAATTTTACTGATACTGGAGGAGAATGAGTTATGGCCGGATATAGTTAGGAACACTACAGCTAACCTGGTTGTCATTCCCGCATCAGCAGA
>LPNX011197969.1:345739-365603 GCA_001517045.1 Pseudotsuga menziesii
GGGAATTTTCCCTATATGTTGGACAGATGGAGAGAGAGAGAGTCTCTTTAGCCACCAGCACAGACATGGATATGGATAGTGAGCATTCATTGTTGGCAGGTCATTAGGGGAGTCCATCCACCTCTACTACTTGGTATATTGACAGCGGAGCCTCGAGCCACATGACTGGAGCTCGAGAGATGTTCTCGGAGCTATCTCAAACAGGTAGAGATGTGGAGGTTGTCCTTGGAGACAACACCGTTGTTAGAGCTGTTGGTCGGGGGACCATTACATTTCAGAGGGAGTCGATGAGTCTCATGACTCTGAGGGATGTGTTGTATGTCCCTGGGCTGAAGAAGAACCTTGTGTCAGTTTCCACCATTGAGGACAGGGGTCTTGGGGTGTGCTTTTCAGATGGGAGAGTGCAGTTGTATCCCAGGGCTACAGGTATGTCTAGTGCCATGGACATTGGAGTCAGATGTGGAAAGCTGTACAAGCTCTTGTTTCAGCCACAGTGCGCTCTAGCACACAGCAGCAGCAGTGAGCTATGTGAGCTATGGCATCGGAGGATGGCCCACCTACAACACCCAGCTCTTAGATTGTTGAGGAGCATGGTTACAGGATTACCGGAGTTCAGCATTGAGCAGAGTGATGTGTGCAGGGGGTGTGCTTTGGGAAAGTACACCAAGACTGCTTTTCCGAGCAGTGACACGAGAGCTGCTAGATCTTATCCATTCTGACATATGCGGTCCTATGTCATCATTGTCTTTGACAGGTTTTGAGTACTACATTAGCTTCATTGATGACTACTCCAGGAAGACCTGGATCTACTTCTTGAGGAGCAAGAAGTCCTCACTTGTGTTGAGAGTCTTCCAAGGGTTCAAAGCCCTTGTGGAGAAGCAGACGGGGAGGAAGATCCGGATGTTGAGATCGGACAATGGGGGTGAGTATACCTCCAAGGAGTTCGATGCATTCTGCAGACAGGAGGGCATTCAGAGACAGTTGACAGTTCCTTACACTCCTGAGCAGAATGGAGTAGCAGAGAGAAAGAACAGGTCGATTGTGGGGGCAGCCAGAGTGATGCTTCATGATCAGGGGTTACCTTTCTTTCTATGGGCAGAGGCATGTAGCACTGCAGTTTATCTGCAGAACAGGAGTCCTCACAAGGCAGTGGGGAGTAAGACTCCTGAGGAGATGTATTTAGGCAAGAAGCCTGAGGTGGGCCACTTTCGCATATTTGGCTCGTTGACTTACTCTCACGTCCCTTCTGAGAAGAGGACAAAGTTTGATCCCACCGCAGAGAGAGGCATATTTGTGGGATATGACGAGACTTCGAAGGCCTATCGACTTTACTTACCTAGCCAGAGGAGAGTTGTTGTCCGACGGGAAGTGAAGTTTGATGAGGAGAGAGCCTTCAGGAAGTCTAGGGAGTTAGAGCAGGGGGAGACACCAGCTCCCACACCTTAGTTGGTACAGGCTTCTTCGATGCAGCGATCAGGTCCACAGGTTTCTGGAGTGACTGGATCACAGGGTACAGGCACAGCTTCTACAGGTTCAGTGATTCAGGTGGCTAGCACTTCAGGGATAGTTTCAGGGACAGGTTCAGGGTTGAGTCCTCAGATCACAGGTTCATCAGGTACTGGTCCTCGGGGTGTTGGACCTTTAGGTACTGGGACTTCCTCAGATGAGGAGAGCCCAAGACCAGTTTGGGAGGAGCAGTCTTCAAGGAAGAGGAAGCCTAAGTGGATTCAGGAGACCTTGAAGGATGCAGAGGCATTTGCTAGGCCCCAGGGGCAGATCAGGACAGTGGTGGAGCCAGACAGGTATGGTGTGGAGCCAGACAGGTATGGTATGGCCCTTATTGCGAGTGTTCATGACTCTGAGCCATCCACATTTGAGGAGGCTTCCCAGCATCAGGTATGGAGAGATGCCATGATGGAAGAGTACCATTCCATCATGAAGAATGATGCTTGGGAGATAGTGCCGAGACCTGAGGGGAAGTCAGTTGTGACTTCCAAGTGGCTTTACAAGATAAAGCATGCTGCGGATGGCAGTGTGGAGAAATACAAGGCTCGGTTTGTGGCGCGGGGGTTCTCACAGGTTGAGGGAGTTGACTATGATGAGACATTTTCTCCAGTTGCTCGGTATTCTTCTATCAGGGCAGTTATATCTATAGCAGCAGAGATGGGTTGGAAGATCCACCAGATGGATGTGAAGACTGCATTTCTAAATGGTCTTCTGTAGGAGGAGGTATATTTAGAGCAGCCACAGGGATTTGAGATCCATGGGGGAGATTCTCATGTGTGCAGGCTGAGGAAAGCCTTGTACGGACTGAAGCAAGCTCCTAGAGCTTGGTACTCCAGGATTGATACTTACTTGACATCGATGGGATTCCAGAAGAGTAAGGCTGATCCCAACCTATACTTCATTGTGGTTGGAGGAGATCCGCTCATTCTTCTGCTATATGTTGATGATCTATTTATCACAGGTGATGAGCGTCTCATTGCACATTGCAAGAGAGATCTAGCATCGGAGTACGAGATGACAGACATTGGACTGATGCATTACTATCTGGGGATGGAGGTTTGGCAGGAGCCTGGACATATTTTCCTTGGACAGGGGAAGTATGCAGTTGATATTCTGAAGAGATTTCGGATGGAGGACTGCAGGCCGATGTGTACGCCTATGATCACCAACTAGAAGCAACTTCATGCTTCCGTGGGTAAGTTGGTGGATCCCACTTTATATTGTCAGCTCATTGGGTCATTGATGTATCTGGTCAATATTAGGCCAGACTTGTGTTTTGCGGTTAACACTCTTAGTCAGTTCATGGTTGAGCCTAGGAGTGTGCACTGGACTGCCGCAAAGCACATATTGAGATATCTTGCAGGTACGGTGGATTATGGGCTGGACTACAGGGGTTCGGGTGGAGTCAGCTTGGTTGGGTTCACAGATTCAGACTGGGCAGGTTGTGTGAGGGATCGGAAGAGCACTTCCGGTTGTTGTTTCAGTTTGGGCTTGGCAGCAGTGTCGTGGTTCAGTCGGAAACAGAAGTCCGTTGCACTGAGTTCTGCTGAGGCTGAGTATATGGCAGCCAGTCAAGCTACTTGTGAAGCACTGTGGCTTCGCAAGTTATTGGTAGATTTATTTGATCAGCAGCTTAGGCCTACGGTGATCTATTGTGACAATCAGAGTTGCATTCAGCTCTCTAAGAATCCAGTGTTTCATGACATGTCGAAGCACATTGAGATCAGGTACCATTTCATCCGTGACTATGTTCAGAGAGGGGTAGTTGAGCTACAGTATATATCCACTGATGAGCAGGTAGTAGACATTTTGACGAAGTCTTTGGGGAGGGGGAAGTTTGTCTTCTTCAGATATAAGTTGGGAGTGGTGCAGAACACCTTCCTTGGTAAGAGGGAGTGTTAGTTTTGTACCTAGGAATTTGTTCCCTAAGTGACTTTTTTCCTAAGTCACTTAGAAAAGGGAAAAAGGTGACCCTCACATTAAAAGCTACTTAATGAGACTTTATAAAGTTAAAGTCACTTTTTGATAAATTTAAGTGGGTGAGTAAATTTATTCAAGTGATTTAAATAAATGTGATTTTTACTCTCATTGAATCTTAACCATTGGATTGGATCTTTCTCCACCGTTGGATTAGATTCCCACTTAGGGTTTAGACAAAAAGGGTTGAGGGAGGCAAATCACTTCACTTTTTCATTTTTTGGAGAAGGAGAGACTGAGCTGAGGGAGAAGGAGGTCGAGCTAGGGCATTGGCACGATTCCCAAGAGTACGGATTGCACAGAAATCGAGGTGTACGGTCTGCATTTATTGTTGTACGGACTGCACATAAATCGAGGTGTACAGTCTGCATTTATTGCTAGTACGGACTGCACAGAAATCGAGGTGTACGGTCTGCATTTATTGCTGTACGGACTGCATAGAAACCGAGGTGTGTACAACCTGCATTTATTGCTGGTACGGATTGCACAGAAATCGAGGGTGTACGGACTGCATTAATTGCTGGCACAGTTTTCTAGGCAGAATTTTTTGGCACAGAAATTGAGGAGGATTTGCTGGGCACGTTTTTCAAGATTTTGAGATGAAATCTTGGGTGGAGATAAGTTAAATTTCACTGTATTTCTGTTCTGATATTTTGCTGAAGATAATAAAATCTCTCTCTCTCTCTAACTGGTTTTCCCCGTGGGGGTTTTTCCAGGGCTTGATTTTGGCCAAAAATCTCTGAGTCTATCATTTTATGGTGTGATTGTTAAATGTGTTTTTCAGCCTGTTAGTGTATTTTACTGTGTGTTTAATTGTTCAATAAAATTTCATAAGTAACCTACAGCCAATGCAAAACCGACTGTATGTGAAAATCACGAAATGTTGACATAAACCAGCAAATAGTAAAACACAGAATTTCTTCAACAATAAGTTCTGAAGCAATCCATTTTACAATCTCATATAAACTCCAACACCAACCTGTCATTGTTCATCATACATTCTGCAACTTTATTTCTTGTACATCTTACACATTTCAGTCAATCTCTGCAATCCATAGACTTCATACTGTTCTCATTCTTCATATAGTTTCCAAGAGATCATGATAGGCAATGTCTTTCCCTATGCACTGCAAGGGATTCCAGACTTCGCTACTCTAAATTATGACCAGCAGAAACTCTGTTTTACACGGTTCTCACTTCCTGCTTTTCTTCATACACAGTCCACGGTCTTCGCTTTCCACCATCTTAGAAGTACAGGCGCAAGGAGTTACATGATACAGCCAGTAGACCTTTCACAGGATTATGAAGACTTTACTCTATCACATGCATGTGGTCATAGCAGCCCAAACATTCTCAATAGTTTGCATAACATTATTCAGTTTCAGGGTACCTTCCACACACTTTGTTTATCTTTGCAGTCTCAAAATCGAATGTACCTTTAGTACATATCTTGTAGAATATTTCTTTTTGTGATTTCACTCCATCTATTGCTACCTGTAAAAGACACGAGCCCAGAATCGCTTCCTTCTTGGCTACCTTCGTGTATCTTTGCGATTTCATCTGTGGTTAAATCGATTGATAGACAAAGCATCCTCTGTGTTTTTCATCATAGTCAAATACGTATCCCCCTTCCATCAAAATTGAGACTTCTCATCTCAAGCGATTGCTCCTTTGATCCATGCGCAAACTTGCAAAATGCCAAAGACAAAACAAACCCCAGAAACTTTTTTAACAAATGAAAGAGCCTAGAACGTCTTCTTTCTGCACACAATTTCATTTGTAGATTGTATGCCGACTTTTATGAATGATGAGCATCTTCATAGACCCTCTCTGCTCCTCTCTTCGATTCTTCACATCAAGCACACTCACTTCTCATCAAATGTTTTCACACACACACACACACACACACACATATATATATATATATATTTGATTTGTAGAATCGATTTGATATGATATGTGGACCTACAAAGGTCATTTTCTTTGGCCGACAAGGATCATACTTGATACACCAGAGCCAACGATGTGGTCCCAATGAAGCTTTCATAAACCAATTGGTGTGGAACCAACGCATTCACCATGCCAATGCCACATTGTTTTTCATCACCTTTGTTACAAACTTCGTGGGATCAAATGCATGCGAGAGGATCGACCAATTAACATTTTGTGGATCCAATTGGTGTGGCAGAATGTGGACCCAATCAAAACTTGTCAAGACCAATAGCTCAAATCCACTGCTTCTGGTAGTTCAAACATACCTCTGCAATTCTGGTACTAAGGACATGTTCCAGTACTAGCAATGCAGTTCTGGTACCACATTATCTTCAATCATTAATCTCAATGACACATCATTATTACGACCTTCTCATCACTGTTAGTCTTTTATTCCATCATCAGATCTTTGACATCAATGACCTCAACAGATCTCTTAACCTTATTGACATCAATGACAACTTTACTCAACAAATTCCTCCAAAGAGAGATATGGATTTCACAATTGATCTTGTGCTAGAAGCGGTGCTAGTGTTCAAGACACCTTATAGAATGAGTACCCCATAATTGCTAGAGCTGAAAATGCAGTTGCAAGAGTTATTGGAAAAGAAATACATTTAATCGAGCTTGTCTCCATGGATAACACCCGTCTTATTTGTGAGAAAGAAAGATGGAACTCTTAGATTATCTATTGATTATAGACAATTGAATAAAATTACAATGAAGAACAAGTACCCATTATCTTGAATTGACAATTTCTTTGTCAAATGAAAAGGGCAAATGTATTTTCAAAGATTGATTTGAGGTCTGGTTACCATCACATCAGAATAAAGGAAGAAGACATCCACAAGACAACCTTCAGAAGAAGGTATGTACACTATGAGTTCGTGGCGGTGCCATTTGATCTCACCGACGCACCAACTACATTTACGTGTCTCATGAATAATGTTTTCAACAAACTATTTCGACAAGTTTGTTCTTGTTTTTCTAGATGACATTCTTATTTATTCCAAGAATGAATTAGAGCATGAAGAACATTTGAGAATGGCTTCACAAGTGCTAAGGGAGCATTAGTTGAATGCTAAGCCAAGCAAATGTGATTTCTATAAAAAAAAATTCATTATTTGGGTCACATTATTTTAGAGGAAGGAATATCAATGGATCCAGAAAAGATTGAGGCTATTATGAATTGGCCAACTCCAGATAGTGCGACCGAGGTAAGATCTTTTATGGGTATTACTGGTTACTATAGAAGGTTCATTAAAGGATTTTCCAAGGTTGCACACCCCATCATCGTAAAACAAGGGGATAATATTCGAGTGAACAGAAAAATATGAAAAAAACTTTTGACTATTGAAGAAACTTCTTACAAGTACCCCAATTTTGAAAATTGCAATTCCAGAAGAGGATTTTTGTAATGTTCCTAAAAGTGATATGCATGCAACCCTAAAAAAGTGACATGCAAACCCTAAAAGTGACATGCATGCAAACCCTAAAAGTGACATTCAAACCCTAAAAGCTATATAAGAAGGTTAGTTGAACCAAAAGGGCATGATTGTTATTATTCATCTCTTGGAGACAGGTTTGGAGAGCTCGGTGAGCTATTTAGGGTTGAGGGTGAATTCCTTAGCCAATAATTGGGTTCGGTGGCGAAATCTATCCACCCTAGTCAATTCAAGAGAATAGATTATTTAGATCTATCACTGTGCTTCAATACGACTGTACATTCATCAATATTTGCAGGGATCTAGACACATCTACAACTGCTATTCAATTTAGGGCAGCAAATCAAAGTACTTCTAGCTGGGCGCTTCACTTATGCTACATACTTCCCATCTCATGCTATCTTCAGATCTGACTATTCATGCTTAGAGGCTCAGTCCTATATTTCAGGGTTTGTCCAATGCTGTAACAGCCATAAAACAACCCTCTGTTCACTGCAGTTAGGGTCTGCAAAATACTTCAGACTGTCAACACTTGACAGTCGTCCCAAACCAGCATAACACCTACACAAACCCGTGGACAAAAGTTAGTCATTGATTTCAGTTTTACTGTTTTAAAGGCTGTCCTATTTGAGGTGATTGCAAGGTCTGAAAATATATGTCAACTCCACCGAAGAGTATCCTGTAGCAGCAGTTGAAATTTCTAAGGGATAGTCTCAGCACTGCCAATTGAATTGGGTAACGTGGTATGCATTTAGTGGAGAAAGAACCTTCCTGTAGCCGCTTATGCAGAGATTTCAACAACAATCGGTGAAGACTTCAACAGTGAGTTGTTTGGGCTAGTTTCCAGATCTATACTTCATTACTTACAGGCATGTACAGTGTACACACTACTTTAAATGCATATAAACAGATCTGAAAGTTCAATTTTGAAGGGTCAAATCAGCTGCTACAGTCAGCTAGTATCCATTCCCTTTGCTACTCAAGTCATATGGACGTCATTCTCAGGCTACATGCTTCCTAGTTGGACGTTTTCTCATGCAACATACTCTCCCTATGTTTGACACACAGATCTGGTCATATAAAGCAGCTGCTACAGCCTTCAACAATCCACTGTCATTTCTAGTTAAGGCCAGAAATACTATGTCTCTGATATGTGGTTATCATTGAATAATTTGGAGTATAATTTATTATCAGACTTGAATAATCAGTTCTACATATTCCACTGAGATTTATGACATCTTCGAGGTCAGATTTATGCTATTCCTGATTTATGATTAGTGGCTGTAAAAAAGAAATTATTATTACCAGATTTGAATGAACAGTTCTTTATATATTCCATCGGTTGTCAAAGCTTGTTATCATGGGATTTATGGTTTTATTTACTTCAAATATTACATGCAATTAATGCTGGTATAAGCCACTATCACATAAACCATTGTAAACCACCAATAAATCAAAATAAACCAGCAGCTACAGTAAAACAAGGAAGAGAAACACATGCAATAGCTAGAATCCATTATTTGGGATATTACAATTTTGTGGTGTGTACTAATGCATGTAAACAAGTAATTGGAGGTGTTTTCATGTAAGACAATCATTGGGTATGTTATGAGTCAAGAAAGCTAAAGGAACACGAAAAGAATTATGTTACCCATGATTTAGAGCTTACTGCCATAGTGCATGCTTTGAAAATATGGAGGCACTATTTGATGGGAAAAAAATTGAGCTTAGGATAGACCACTGTGGTCTGGAATATTTGTTTGAGTAGCCAACACTAAATGCAAGGCAAATTAGATGGTTGGAATTTTTTTGTGAGCTTGATTTTGAGATTAAACACATGAAGGGGAAAGAAAATAAAGTGGTTGATGCACCTAGCAGAAAAATGCATTAACATTTGCCAATTAGATTTGAGACAAAAGATTGTTAAGTCTTTTGCTGAAGATGAACATTATGTGCAAATAAAAGATAAATTACAGTAATAGAATTTGAAAGAGGCATGAAGGTTATCATTTAGAGAATGATGGACTTCTTACTCATAAAAATAGAATGTATATTCTTAATGTTGCATATTTGTGGAGAATTATTATGAATGGATTCCATAAAACGCCATATTTAGGCCACCTAGAATACCATAAAACAATTGCTACAACAAGGAAGCAATATTTTTGGTTGGAAATTAAGAAATACATGCTCAGTATATTTCTAGATGTATGAAAAGTTAACAAGTGAAGGATGAAAATCAACACCCAACAAGTTTATTACAACCTTTGGCAATTCTGAAATGGGAAGTGGTAACTATGGATTTTATTACCGTATTGCAAATTACTATAAACAAGCATGATTTCGTCATGGTTGTGGTGGATAAACTGTCTAAAGCGACACAATTAATCCCAGTTAAATCTACTTACAAGGTTGATGAAATAACTAGAATATTCATGAAAGAAGTATTCAAATTGCATGGGTTACCCAAAGCAATTGTATTTGACCGAGATTGGGAAATAAGACTGGATAAGACTCAATTTGAGAACTGGCTGAAAGAAAGGAAGATTTTTAAATTGTTTTTTGATGGAGCTTCAAAGGGGAATCCAGGGATGGCAAGAGGGGGAGGGGTAGACCCTACTTGCTAAGTTTTTTTTAAAGATTTTAGTTAGGAGTTCAAATTTTATTAAAATGTCAAAGGGATTAAATCACAAGCAATCATGCAATATGCAACAAATAAATTGATGATAGTCAACTCTGCTTTGACAAATAAATAAACCGAAGAGTGAAATAATCAGTTACTTACAATCTAGTGCCTTGTCTATTGGGCTAATGAGTCACAACAAATGAAAAAAGAGAATTTAATTGCTTAATGAAACAAGATCATCAACTATATGTAAATAGTGGAAACAATTTACTTTGAAAGTTGCTTGTAACGAAAACACTTGCTTGAATGAAAAAACTTGCTTGTAACAAATTAATACTTGCTTTGGAAAAGAAAAGAACTTGAAAAGTAAATGTGAAAATGACAAGTGATTGTAATGTTTTGCAAATGGTCCTATAATATTTAATGAATTTTAGGTCTCACTTTAGCTTAGGGAATTAATGTTTGAGATGGGAAAAGTAAATCTAATCTAATGTGACTACCCCTAACCCTTATCCTTTGATTGGGGGAAATTGTTGGGTGCTCAACAAGAAAACAATAAGGTTCCCTTCTAGCTCCACAAATCGGCTCCAAAGAAAATCCAGGTGCTCAATAGGAGGACACAAAATGTCACGAGGTTCCCTTCAGCCTCTGTCCCTCTAGCTCCACAACTAATCCTTATTTTCTCAATTTACGAATAAGTTGTTAAAGTGCCTAATTATTCTAGCCAACTCAAACTTTTTCCCTTTCTTGTCACCCAAGATCAGATGAACCGACAAGGGGAGTGAGTACGGGGAAAATGTGGGGAAATGTTTATTTACTCATCAAAAGAATCAAAATTGCCTAAAACAAACTAAACTAGCCAACATGATTTTGCAGGAGGTGTTGTCTCCTAATTCGCACCTCGGGTAACATGGCAAAAATATTCAAGCTACTGGGTGCAACCTTGGTGGCAAGCTCGAGCCAAGTGCCATGACCTGATACTCAGCTCCTTTGTCTAGGTCAACTCTTAGCAAAGCCAAGGGGGGTGGTCCCTATGAAAAGTAAAATCTAAGGTTTTTTTACTCTATGAAAGAAATAATTGATTTTAGGAGTTAATGTCACCTGTACTGAAGGTACCTTTGAAGCTACCTAAGGTGTGGGAACCTGCTGCTCTCTCTGCACCGACTCTCTGGACTTCTTGAAGGCTCACTCCTCCTCAAATCCCACTTCCTGCCTCACAACAACCTTCCTCAAAGCAGGAAGATAAATGCGGAAGGCCTTCGATTTCTCATGATACCCCACAAAGATGCCTCTCTCTGCTGTGGGCTCAAGCTTTGTCCTCTTCTCAGAAGAGACATGTGAAAAAGTCAGGCAACCAAATATACGAAAATGACTCACCTCAGGCTTCTTGCTTGTGAACATCTCCTCAGGAGTCTTGTTTTCCAAGGCACGATGGGGACTCCTATTCTGAAGGTAAACAACTGTACTACATGCCTCTTCCCAAAGAAAGAAAGGAAATGACTGATCATGTAACATGGCTCTCGTTGCTCCAACAATAGATCAGTTCTTCCTTTCCACCACTCCATTCTGCTTAGGAGTGTATGGTATTGTCAACTGTTTCTGAATGCCCTCTTGTCTATGATACTCATCGAACTCCTTGGAGGTATACTCACCCTCGTTATTTGATCTGAGTGCCAGAATCCTCCTCCCAGTCTGGTTCTCCACAAGAGCTTTGAACTCTTGGAACCTCTGTAAGACCTCCGCAGATTTCTTGCTCCTCAGGACGTAGATCAAGGTCTTCCTGGAATGGTCATCGATGAATGTTACATAATACTCAAAAACTCTCAAAGAAACATATGACATAGGACCACACAAGTTGGAATGTATCAAAGCAAGTACTCTTGTTAACCTGCTATCATTGCTCGTAAAAACAGTCTTGGTGTACTTTCCCAAAGCACACCCCCTGGGGCCTGCATACATCACTGTGCTCAGTGCTGAACTCAGGAAAACATGTAACTATGTACCTCAACATCCTCAAAGCTGGATGATGCAGATGAGCCATCCTCCTATGCCATAGATCACAAAGTTCACTGCCGTTGCTATGTGTCAAAGCATGCTGGGGCTGAAACAAGAGCTTGTACAGTTTCCCACATCTGACTCCAATGGTGTAAGAGGCAGATGGTCCTGCAGTCTTGGGAAAAACATGCACATTTCCATCTAGGAAAGACACCCCAAAACTCTTATCCTCCATCATGGAAACTGATATCAAGTTCTTCTTCAGCCTATGTACAAACAATATGTCCCTCAAAGTCATGGGACTCATGGACTCTCTTTGAAATATAATGGTCCCACACCCAACAACTTTGACAACTGTGTCATCCCCCAACCCGACCTCTGCATCTATTCCTGCCTGTGCAAGCTTAGAGAACATCTCTCGAGCACCTGTCATGTGGCTCGAAGCTCCACTGTCAACATACCACGTGCTGGTGGTGGTTGCACTGAAAGAATGGCCAGTCAACAAAGAATACTCCCTCACAATATCAATGCTTGCACTGGTGATGATGGATGCTCTCTCTATCAACATGCCCAACACAGAGAGAAAACTCTCTCTCAAATCTAGTTGTAAACTCCTCAACCTTTGCTGAAGCTGCTGTTTGCTGCTGCTTCTTCTTCTTTTCTGGGCACTGTCCAACATACTGCCCAAGCTTCTAACAAGCAAAGCACTTTATAGTGCTCAAGTCCTTCTATCCATCCTGTTGCTTAGCCCCACCCTTCTTGAACTTCTTCTTTCCCTTGGAAGTTGTTACCACCTAAGTTGTACTTAGTGTTTTTTTATCAAGTGAGCCTGGTGAACCGGACAAGGATAACTTGTTCGGACTTCAGAAGACCTTCAGTCTTACTTCTGGGAAGCTTTGTTGTACTATATCACATGTTTATACCCCATGGGGGAATTGTAATAAATGTTTTAGCATGATAGTGTTTGTAAAAGACTCGGTCTCTTAGACTTTATTTGTCAATCTGATCAGCCCAGTGTGTTTTTTCCCTTGGTTATTATTGGTTGTTGAATAAATGACTGATAATTTCTGAGTTTTTCACTCCATACCTCCAAAGTTGGGGTGGTCGGCTTGGCATTTAGGCCTATTGAGGTTATTAGAGTCTATGTGTCAATGTATAAACATGCTAGGCATCATGGTTGAGTCATATGAACATGTCTAAGTGCCCTAGGTTTTTTCAACTTTTTAATTTTATTAATTTTTTAAGTGTTTTTTATTAAAATTTATTTTTTTTCCAAAACTTAGGCTATTTTTTAATAGTTTAATTGAAAAAATTGATTTTGTAATAAAAGTGGGCCAAATAATCAGTTTCAGTCATGTAGGTGCTCATTTTCAAGCTAAGAGCACCATGTAAACCCATGGACCCACTATTTCCTAGTTTTGAGTGATTTTCCATCACTCAGGTCAGAAAGCCCCAAAAATCAATTATTGATTATTTTAATTAATAAATTGATGAATAATGGAGCAAATCCAGAATCATAGATCAGTGGATTCTCAACCGATTTGATTGAAATCAGTCAAATCTGAACCAGATTGACTGGATCTGACAAATCCTTGACTGAAGGAGGTGATCAAATCAGATCCAGAGTTGATCTTCAGCATCCTTTATGGGGAATTTCGCCCTCCCTCTCTCCTCCACATGTTTTGGCTCATTTGGATGAGTTTTGGTGGATGCTTCAGTCAACAGGTTGAGGTGTTAGTCAGATCAGCTCTCCGATTGACAATTGCACTCAGTGAGACTCAGATCTGGCTCAGTTCAGCTTCAGATCTGCATTAATTGACTCTCCATTAGCTGATTTGGTCTATTTCCTTGGGAATTGCACCCCCCCTGGGCTGGATCTCCTAGTTTTTGTATATATCCAAGCACAACAGCCTCTTCCAAGCTAGTTAGAACTGGGATTAAGGTGCTGTTGCTCTTGTACTGTATTGTTTTTTTTTCATTCTGGAATAAAGAAGCTTTGGAGGCAAGATCTATGGTGTAATGCTCTTCATGTGTGGATGTTGATTGTCAAATGCTTATGAGGTATAATCTACTTTATTTATCATTGCTTTGCTGGTTAATTGTTGGCCTTGAAGGAGAGAGCTTCCTCCTATTAGGGTAAGAGTTTATTCTAGTTTGATTTATGCTCTTATTGCTACTTGTTCCAGATCTATTGGATTTGTATGTATTTTAAGTTTAATTGCATGCTTTCCAATTATCTCTTCCGGTAGCACCTACGTTTTAACCATCAGTTTGTGCAAGGATTTCTAAGCTGCAGGTGATCTCGCTTGTAGAAGAGGTTGAGTTGGTTTGCATCTCCTCATCTTCAGTATCTTCTGAATGATATAGTCCCTTGGTGTTCCACCAAAGCAGAATCCAAAGCCCAACATTTCCAGGCTTCAAACACTCTTTCTCTCTCTTCCTCCTTCAAAATCTTAATTTCTCTTCAAATTGGTTACTGATAAAGAGTCTTATTGCTTAGATCTGTCTCATTAAGAGAATTACATATAGATCTAGTTAGTAAGATCCTTTCTTAAGTTTAAATCTCGGTTTCGTTTTGCATATAAAGTTATATTTTAAGAGATCTAGCTAAAATTATCCTCTTTTTGCAAGCATTTTAATGAAAATTTGTAGCTTGCTTTTAAGGTAGTTTCCTTTGCTGTACTTTAAAGTTTCATATTCTGCAATAAAAGTGCACATCTTATTGGCTGCCCAAACAGCAAGCCAAGATCCCAAGGAAAGCTTGCTTTCCTTGGTTCTTTTTTGCAAAACTAGATTACCCCAACTTAACAAAATTTTACTTAAGTTTTTTTTTGGTAACTAGTGTAGTAACCCAAAACACTTTCAAAGTGTGTTTGGGCACATTTGATTCTGATTGCTGACTGTTTTTTAGCAGGTCCAACAAAAAAGACAAGGAGACACTGCCAAATTTCCGACTCTTGGACGAATCGGAGCTTCCTGGAAGCTTCTCCCACCATTGTGTTTTAATTCTAGCTTGTTACAAGCTTGTTGTAAGCTTTTGGATCCCAGATAACAAGGACCAAAGTGCATCAATTTTAATTTGCTGATATTGTAAATCGCTGCTAATAAAAGGAAAAGGTCCTTTCGAATAGGCTCTTTCACCATCCCCCCTTGGGGGATTTGCGTCGGTGTCAATTTTTTACTTTTTGTTCATCTCTTTTCAAACTAGCGTAGCTCTAATCTGCAGGGTAGTATACTTTGATTCATTATCAATTTCATATTCCATATTTGATATTTCAAAGTAATCTTAATACTTACCCCACGACTTCCCGATTGACCCGAAAGGGGAAAGAGATGCGTGGTAGGACTAATTAGAAAACCGGAATTGTGTATCTGTGTTTTCTTTTTCATCATTTGTTTCTTCGGCTATTATAAAATTAACCCCTCCTTGATTCTCCGATTGAGATCCACTTGGATCGAAAGAGGTTCCTGGAGGGTTTTCTTTTTAAAAAGAACACCCATTTTAAAATTTACTAAAATTGACAAGACTTCGGTGTGTATGCTCTGCACTTGGCTGCGGTTCGTCCGATCAGTCAAGCTGTATCAAAAGCATTTGAGTGACTAGAATAATTAGGATTCACTCTCCCAAATTGACAAACCATCAGGTGAAAATCCAACACCTAGATCAAACCATTACGGTGGCAAAATACTCAAAGGAAGCGGGAACTTTTGAAAAGTGACCTCGGGGCGCTGATCTCTGTCACACCCTAACGGGTGCGTTATGGACAGTAGCCCCAGAGACTCCATTCAGCCCATATATTCCTTGCGGGTAGCCATGAAGGTTTAGTTTTGGACATACTCCAAGTACTCTTGGGTATATGTAGAGTCCACCCCTTCGCCTAATTTTATTAACTCATACCTCACATTAACTTAAAACGTACCAAGAGGCAATTGCAAAACATTCACTCCAAGCACATGCAAGTACATTGATTTTATTTTGACTCCATTGTAAGGCACTGGTTATTTTCTTGCTATATATATATATATATTGTGTTTCAGCATTGTGCTTTCGTGTGTTCATTTTTGTATCTTGTCATCTATGATTGTTTATGGTTAAATTTCAAACTCCTAAGTAACTCATTCAGTTTAACATCACCGTACTAAGTAATTTAGCCTTAGTAACTTAATAGGGTCTACCCCCCTTGGCTTCGTTAGGAGTTGAGCTTAAACGGGGGAGTCAAGAACAAGGTGACAGCCTTGACTCGAGACTTGCCCCCAAGGACACACCGAGTGGCTTGAAGATTTCTGCCACGTGACCTAGGTGTGTGAAAGGCGACAACACTTTTTGGCGCCGTTGCCGAGGATAAATCTTTTTATTCTCAGGTACGGCTTAGCTTAACTTTTTTCTAAACCAGCGTAGATCCAAATCCTAGGCTCTATCAAGCGTCGAGAGGGATCAAATCTCTTTGTAGGTATCCATTGATTTGATTCAAACCAAAAGACATCTTTTTACTTAAGGTCCACATATAATATTTAATATTATTTATGGCCCACATATAATATTTATTATTATTTTTTATTTTGTTATAAACTAACATTACAACATTTCCCCATACCTGATTTTAAAACCATATGCAAGGCCCCCCTACAACCATGGGTTGTTTAGAAGGCCTTGCACATGGTCTTAAAACCATTTGCAAGGCCCTCCTAAACGATGTACAATAAAATTATGGGTTGTTTAGGAGCCCTTGCACATGGTTTTAAAACTATGTGCAAGGCCTTCTAAACAACCCATTGTTTAATTGTACATGGTTTAGTTTAATTGTACATGGTTTAGGAGGGCCTTGCACATGGTTTTAAAACCATGGTTTAAAACCATGTGCATGGTTTTAAAACCATAGTTTTATGCACATGGTTTTAAAACCATGTACATGGTTTATGGTTTTAAAACCATGTGCAAGGCCAACATTTTTGATTATTTTGTTAAGTAAAAATATTACAACATCTCCCCCATATTGTGTTTTTTTTCTCACCCATATTTTTTTACCGATAATTAAATTTTTACTTTTTTATTGTTTTGTTAGGAAGATTACAACATCTCCCCCATATTAGGTTTATTTTGGCCGACATTTATTTTGGCCTCTAATTAAAAAAAAAAATTATTAATAAAAATAACATTACGTAACGTCACAACGTTATGTAATGTTACAACGTTACGTAACGTTACAAGATCTCCCCCATACTGGGCTGTAGAGCGCCTCTCGGCGCAACAACTAAAAAGATAAAAGAATAATTTGATTGATCTTGTCTTTAAAAAACATAAAAATTAAAACTCGATCCATCCGACGACTCCACTGTCTAACATCCTTTCAAGAATTTCTACCTGAAGAAACCGTCGAAAATTATTCAATCCTCTCCCTGATCCCGAAAGGTTTATTAGGGAAAGATTAAATAGGCAGACTTCTTGTAGAAACCTTGAAGATTTAGGAGACCAATCCCTCTTAGATATCCATCACATATTTGTAGAGAGTCATGTTCATCAATCTCAAGAAATGACGGAATTATTCAAACCCCTTGGCTTTTCTCAGATAGCAGGTGCTCCCCATGCCATTCCAAAAGATGCTATCAAGAAGCTCCCCATATTTCAGGGCAATAATGCCATCACTGCCAAGTCTCGCCTTCGAAAGTTTGAAAAGCACCTGGTCAGTTATTGCAATGATGCTGCCCATGACCATGACGATTTCAAAATGAAGCTCTTTGCTTTATCCTTAGAAGATGATGCTGAAGAATGGTACTTCAACCTAGATGATGATTCATATAAAACTCTTAGTGAATTCCTAGAGGGTTTTAAGAAGAAATGGGGAGAAAAGAAAGAACCAAGACATCTGCTTGCTGCCCTTCATAACATTAAGAAGATGGAGAATGAAACCATGGATGAATTTAACACTAAGTTCAGGCGTGTGGTTGTGGACCTTCCTAACGAAATCAAGCCAAAGGATGCCTCCATCCTCATATCTTACATCGAAGCTTTCACTGGTGATTTGAGGTGCCAGTTAAGAGACAAAGAGCCGGCCAATCTAAAAACTGCTTAGGAATTGGCCGAGAAAATAGAAAAGAATATGCAGTCTTCAGGCAAATTCAATATTCCAGGTTACACTAGGGAAAACACTTCATACAACAAAGAAAAGGGAAAAGCTTTTGAATTAGAAGAAAAGGGAGCCTCTAAAGATCCCATGGAAAAAGTAACATACATGATAAAAGACTTGGTTACTAGTCAAAACCAACTAATAGCCAATCATTCTGCACACTTGAATCACATTCATAATAGATTGATCACAATGGAAAGGAATAATGGACCTAGGAACTTTCAGCCCAAGCAGAATCAGATGTATCAAGATAATTTTCCTCAGCAGGAGCCTAGGATTCCAAACCAGTTAGACTCAGCTAACATGGTAGAAGAAGTAATTCCATGGTGTAGACCCTGTGAACAATTCCACCAAGAAAGCACTTGTTATGTTGCAAATCAAGTCATGGAACATGGACTTCCCAAGGTCAGTAATCAGGAAACAACTTCAAGCGAGCCTGATCATATATACATGGTAGGCCAGGCCTACCCTTTGTCACCATTTAAACAGTACAAGCCTGAGGATGAAACCATTGCAGAATCTTATAGTGAAACTTATGATGAAAACTGTAATATACATTATGGGACTCCTATGTGTTCTCCATATGATGATGACAGTCTGGAAGGTTTACTACCTTGTGACCTTTTCTCTAAAGAAGATGAGTATGAAAATGAGGACGAGTATAGCTTGGAGCATGATACAAGTGACGAAGACTCCCTTATCCTCGACAAAGATATTGATGAGGAGTCCTGGACATTCATGGAAAATCCGGTCTATGACATGAATAAAGAGGAAAATAATGAACCAGAAACTTTTGATGGTTTTGTTGATTTTTCTATCTATGGCAAATTTAAAGGAGAGAGCATGGACCATGTGGCCTTGGGAAACTTTGATATGAAAAAGGAGCATGCAGTTTATCCACATGATTAGTCTGAGCCATATATCAGAGTCAGTAATGAAGACAAAGAAAACTTGATATCGGAACCTGATATCAGCAATGGGGAATCCATCACATCTAACATAGATGATGGTGATGACTATTGGGATTTTTGTGGATATCTTATTAAGAATCCTATCTATGCTATATCCAGCAAGGGGAGTGTCTATGTAGAAATTTGTGGAAGTCCAATCTACTATATTTCCATAGAGGGAAGCATGGATCTGGAGACCTTGGAAAACCTTAATATGGAAGAGGAGCATTCAGAATTTTCATGTGATCATTCAGAGTCATATCATGCAGAGCCGCAGAAGGGTATCAGTAATGAAGACCTTGAGAAGCAGTGTTGTGAAAAGTTAGATGTGATGCAGTCACTGGAATATCAGTCTCAACCATCTTTTTCACATATAGAGGTTCCTTATGATTTGGAGCTACTTGGGGCTTGTGCAACGAGTTATCATTTGACAAGCCTCGATGATCAGTATGATGATGTAGTCAGTCTGCCTCATCATTCTGATTGGTATATCAGTCCTATCCAGTCATGGATAGAAGCAACCTGCATGAGCACATACAAGTTGGGGAAGAATTTTTATGACATTATCCATGCCTATGATCTCCCATCCATCCCGCCCATTCTGAATCATCACGCAGGTTTGCATTTTCTGAATAAGGTATCCTTACTTTGGCTGGTAACCAAAAACAAGGAATTTTTTTTTTATGTTAACAAAATGCTTAGGTGGTTACATTGGATTTCTGATTACACTTAACCCTTTTTATATCATGCTTAGAGTAGGAAAATAAGCTCCTTGAAAGAGAGCATTTATTTTTTGCATTTCTATTTTATACTTAGCTATAATAAAACTTTGCTTCTTTTAGTTAGTTACATTTATTTTGTTTAAATAAATCAGCTTAATGGTTCATTTGATTTTTTATAAAACTTGTGCTACTAAGGTTTTTCTTGTCAAGTTGAGATGTTTTTACAGGGTATATAAACCAGAGATTCTGGTGTTCTCGTATCCTCTTCTTGCCTTAAAGATTAGATCGAGCACACGTCCCACAGTTGGAGCCAGAATGTTACCATCTAAGTTGTACTTAGTGGTTTCTTATCAAGTGAGCTTGGTGAACCGGACAAGGATAACTTGTTTGGACTTCAGAAGACCTTCAGTCTTACTTCTGGGAAGCTTTGTTGTACTATATCACATGTTCATACCCCATGAGGGAATTGTAATAAATGTTCTAGCATGATAGTGTTTGTAAAAGACTCGGTCTCTTAGACTTTATT
>LPNX011197969.1:365739-379727 GCA_001517045.1 Pseudotsuga menziesii
ATAATTGATTATTTTAATTAATAAATTGATGAATAATGGAGCAAATCCAGAATCATAGATCAGTGGATTCTCAGCCGATTTGATTGAAATCAGTCAGATCTGAACCAGATTGACTGGATCTGACAAATCCTTGACTGAAGGAGGTGATCAAATCAGATCCAGAGTTGATCTTCAACATCCTTTATGGGGAATTTCGCCCTCCCTCTCTCCTCCACACTTTTTGGCTCATTTGGATGAGCTTTGGTGGATGCTTCAGTCAACAGGTTGAGGTGTCAGTCAGATCAGCTCTCCGATTGACAATTGCACTCAGTGAGACTCAGATCTGGCTCATTTCAGCTTCAGATCTGCATAAATTGACTCTCCATCAGCTGATTTGGTCTATTTCCTTGGGAATTGCGCCCCCCCTGGGCTGGATCTCCTAGTTTTTGTATATATCCAAGCACAACAGCCTCTTCCAAGCTAGTTAGAACTGGGATTAAGGTGCTGTTGCTCTTGTACTGTATTGTTTTTTTTCATTCTGGAATAAAGAAGCTTTGGAGGCAAGATTTTTGGTGTAATGCTCTTCATGTGTGGATGTTGATTGTCAAATGCTTATGAGGTATAATCTGCTTTATTTATCATTGCTTTGCTGGTTAATTGTTGGCCTTGAAGGAGAGAGCTCCCTCCTGTTAGGGTAAGAGTTTATTCTAGTTTGATTTATGCTCTTACTGCTGCTTGTTCCAGATCTATTGGATTTGTATGTATTTTAAGTTTAATTGCATGCTTTCCAGTTATCTCTTCCAGCAGCACCTATGTTTTAACCATCTGTTTGTGCAAGGATTTCTAAGCTGCAGGTGATCTCGCTTGTAGAAGAGGTTGAGGTGGTTTGCATCTTCCTCATCTTCAGTATCTTCTGAATGACATAGTCCCTCGGTGTTCCACCAAAGCAGAATCCAAAGCCCAACATTCCCAGGCTTCAAACACTCTTTCTCTCTCTTCCTCCTTCAAAATCTTAATTTCTCTTCAAATTGGTTACTTTTAAAGAGTCTTATTGCTTAGATCTGTCTCATTAAGAAAATTACATATAGATCTAGTTAGTAAGATCCTTTCTTAAGTTTAGATCTCGGTTTCGTTTTGCATATAAAGTTATATTTTAAGAGATCTAGCTGAAATTATCCTCTTTTTGCAAGCATTTTAATTTAAATTTGTAGCTTGCTTTTAAGGTAGTTTCTTTTGCTGTACTTTAAAGTTTCATATTCTGCAATAAAAGTGCACATCTTATTGGCTGCCCAAACAGCAAGCCAAGATCCCAAGGAAATCTTTCCTTGGTTCCTTTTTGCAAAACTAGATTACCCCAACTTAACAAAATTTTACTTAAGTTTTTTTTTGGTAACTAGTGTAGTAACCCAAAACACTTTCAAAGTGTGTTTGGGCACATTTGATTTTGTTTGCTCGCTGTTTTTTAGCAGGTCCAACAAAAGAGAGAAGGAGACTCTGCCAAATTTCTGACTCTTGGACGAATCGGAGCTTCCCGGAAGCTTCTCCCACCATTGTGTTTTAATTCTAGCTTGTTACAAGCTTGTTGTAAGCTTTTGGATCCCAGATAACAAGGACCAAAGTGCATCAATTTTAATTTGCTGATATTGTAAATCGCTGCTAATAAAAGGAAAAAGTCCTTTCGAATAGGCTCTTTCGAGCCTATTCACCATCCCCCCTGGGGGGATTTGCGTCGGTGTCAATTTTTTACTTTTTGTTCATCTCTTTTCAAACTAGCATAGCTTTAATCTGCAGGGTAGTATACTTTGATTCATTATCAATTTCATATTCCATATTTGATATTTCAAAGTAATCTTAATACTTACCCCACGACTTCTCGATTGACTCGAAAGGGGAAAGAGATGCATGGTAGGACTAATTAGAAAACCGGAATTGTGTATCTGTGTTTTCCTTTTCATCATTTGTTTCTTCAGCTATTATAAAATTAACCCCTCCTTGATTCTCCGATTGAGATCCACTTAGATCGAAAGAGGTTCCTGGAGGGTTTTCTTTTTAACAAGAACACCCATTTTAAAATTTACTAAAATTGACAAGGCTCCGGTGTGTATGCTCTGCACTTGGCTGCGGTTCCTCCGATCAGTCAAGCTGTATCAAAAGCATTTGAGTGACTAGAATACTTAGGACTCACTCTCCCAAATTGACAAACCATCAGGTGAAAACCTAACACCTAGATCAAACCATTACGGTGGCAAAATACCCAAAGGAAGCGGGAACTTCTGAAAAGTGACCTCGGGGCGCCGATCTCTGTCGCACCCTAACGGGTGCGTTATGAACAATAGCCCCAGAGACTCCATTTAGCCCACATATTCCTTACGTGTAGCCATGGAGGTTTAGTTTTGGACATACTCCAAGTACTCTCGGGTATATCTGGAGTCCACCCCTTCACCTAATTTTAATTAACTCATATCTCACATTAACTTAAAACGTACCAAGAGGCAATTGCAAAGCATTCACTCCAAGCACATGCAAGTACATTGATTTTATTTTGACTCCATTCTAAGGCACTGGTTATTTTCTTGCTATATATATATATATTGTGTCTCAGCATTGTGCTTTCGTGCGCTCATTTTTGTATCTTGTCATCTATGATTGTTTATGGTTAAATTTCAAACTCCTAAGTAACTCATTTAGTTTAACATCACCGTACTAAGTAATTTAGCCTTAGTAACTTAATAGGGTCTACCCTCGTTGGCTTCGTTAGGAGTTGAGCCTAAACCGAGGAGTCAAGAACAAGGTGACAGCCTTGACTCGAGACTTACCCCCAAGGACACATCGAGTGGCTTGAAGATTTCTGCCATGTGACCCAGGTGTGTGAAAGGCGGCAACAGAAGTCAAAGCCACATTCTCCTCATCCTCCCTGCTAGTAGAAGAGCTTCCCTGCACAAGACCCCTCCGAGTCTCCTTTCTGAACAAAATCATCCCAAATCCTGTCCCAGGACGACAAGTTCTCCTTGGCTACTATAGCCTCCACAAAAACATCCCAAGGCTTTGCAACCCCATTCAAAGTTGTCTGCACTAGCTCACAACCAGGAACAACCTCCCCTACTGCTGCAAGCTCATCTCTCACCTGAGAGATCCTAGTAAGGTAGGGAATCACTCCCTCAGCTTTGGCCATCTCAATACTCTTCAATTTCTCTCTCAAAAACATTTTCCTATTTTCATTTGAGCTTTGAAACAAGCTGGTCAAAGCATCCCACATCTGATATGCACGGGTTTTACTAGAAATGCGTGTGATCACATGATCTTTAACTGCATCTAGAATGATCCTTCTAGCCTTAATGTCCTTCTTGTTGAAGGCAGAAAGTGTTTGTGCATCGATGGAAACGGAAACAACAATAGGATTTGCTGTTGTATTGTTAACCACTTCATCCCATAACTCATTTTCCTTCAATATAAGCACTAGTCTAGCTTTCCATGGGACAAAATTCCCAGCCCCATCAAGTTTATCCTCCAACCTAAGTTTTGTTGCCATTTTCACTGCAAAGTTCAAGTCTCAACAAGGTGTTGCCCACTAATAAAAGAAATCACTGACAATCTGAAATTTTTCACTGTGTAAAATTCTGCTCTTTCTCTAACAAAGCTTTGATACCGTGTAAATTTTTCAGCATTCTCCCAACCCCGTTTCAACCACCATTTTCATCATAGTTTAATGCCCTACCCAATTTACCCTCAGCTGCAAATTAAGTCATTTCTCATAAACAATTTATGACTGAAACACAAGAAGAATTTTACTACTTTTAATGAGCAGCAATTAAAAAACAGTCACACAAAAAAATCAGACTCAGAAATTTTTGGTCAAATGACCCAGGCAAAACCCCAACCTCCAGGGAAAACCTGTTCTAGTGAGAGAAATTTTATTTTCTGCAATAAAATTAAAGTATAGCAAAAAAAAAGATAAACTTATCTCAACCACAGTGCTCAGCAAATTGACTGAATTCAAAAATTTTACAGTCAAAATTTCTGCCAACTGGCTGCCTCGAAAACTGTGCCAAATTGACTGTACAGGCTACCTCGATTTCTGTGCCCACTGCTGTACCGTATGGATTGTACATACTGCCTTGATTTCTATGCCCACTGCTGTACTATACGGATTGTATGGATTGCCTCGATTTCTATGCCCACTGTATGGGCTGCCTCGATTTCCATGCACACTATACAGAATTTCGTGCCTGATTTTTTCTTCTTGTCGAAAATCGTGCCCAGAAAACTGCCTCAAAAAACGTGTGCAAAATTTTTCTCGAGAACCGTGCTCTACATAAATGTAATTTGTGTTGCTGTATGGTCTTGGGAAACGTGCCCTCTTCTCTTCTCTCTTTGCCTGCAATTGTTTTCTCCTTTTGTGCTCTCCAACTCATGAAAACAGAATGAGACTTAAATGCCTTTCCTTTCCTTTTTGGCGTCTAAATGAGGAAGCTGAATAGTCATCTAATCCAAGGGCCCAAAATGAATTAGATGGATGGATGAGATTAAATGCACTTTTAATTTTCTCCAAATTTAATTTCACTCACGTCACTTAAATTGATCAAAGAGTCACTTTATTCTCTAAAGTGAAAATTAAAACTCATTTCATGTTATTAATTGCAAGGGTCCCTTTAATTTTCCCCTTTTAATGACTTAGGCAAAAATCACTAGAGGAACACTTTCCTAGGTACACAAATCAACAATAATAATATTTCTACATTTTAGAGGTGGTTTTCCTAGTTCTTCCTGAGAATATTGAGCATATTAAGTTTTTTCTCTTCTCTGATGTCCACTACAGCATTGTTAATTTCCCTTCCCATTTCCCATAACTAATGCAGAGATTTGTAATTGCTTACTAACGAATGAACTTACTTTACATTGAATATGAGAGGCGTCATATGTAGCCTTGTTCCTTTTTAATGAAAATGGTTAAGATCGATTTTATAAATGGTCGAATAGAAATCAGCAGAAAATTACAAAATCCTCACGGGTTCAGAATTTATTGAGCAGTGTCACAGTATCTAAAACTGAAAAGGAATTAACTACAGTCATCCTTGAGGGGTCGAAATTTGCCTAGAAAACAAAAGTTCCAAGACTACTGTAAATTTTAACAAACTGGCATGACAACAGCCTACAGAGGAAAATCATGGAGAGGAAGACCAATAACTAGAATCGCTATCCGAAACCTGGGCATCAAAATTTCCATCTTCATCATCCTCAGTGCTGGACGAGCCATCTTCCTCATTAAAGTCTTCATATGAACTAGCAGCTTCTATCAAGCGCCGAGAGGGATCAAATCTCCCAAGGTGCAAACCTCTCCTCGAAAAGCTCCTTGAGTGCAATACCTGAGAAGAGGTTTGCACCTCGGGAGATTTGATCCCTCTCGACGCTTGATAGAGCCGAGGATTTGGATCTAGGTTGGTTCTAGTCGTGGGTGGTGACACAAAACTGGAGTTTGATCAACATTGTAAGGAACAGGTTAACTTGAAAACACAGATAGATGTATGAGGATTATCATAATGTATGTAATTAGTATTAAGGATTTAGTAAATTGTTAAAATGGAAAATAGAGACAATAATTTGGTAAGGATTAAATAAATGAGAATATGTTTCACATCGTGATCATTCTCAATCTATCTTCTTCATCTTTTCTTATCTTCACTCCTGGTAGTTTTGACATCTTCTCATATCGATCATATGAGAATGGAGGTTGAAATCGTAGACTTGCCAAATCTTTAACTCGAGATATTGCTGTAAATGTCATGCCCTGCCTCTCTTGCTTTCCAATATTAATAGTAGCTCTCTCCAATGTCAATCCTTGTGACTTATGGATTGTTAAACCCCAAGCAAGTTTCAATGGAAGTTGTTTTTTATTACCTCTTTCGATAGATGTAATAGGAACAACTTGATTCATCCCATGATACCCCCACATAATTATCAAATTTAATTAAAACATACGTGGGTGGTTCTGGAGGCGAACTTCCTGGGTTATATACAATTTGTTGTATAACTCCAAGAGCACCATTAATGAGTCCTGCATCAGTCCAGAGGTTTGATGTGAGCATTACCCTTGCTCCTATGCCTATAAGTAATTCAAGTTCCAACCCTTCTTCATCTCCTTCCATAGAATAGTTGCTTCTTACAGATGTAGCAATGTTGATCGTAATGGGACAGTTTAGGCTTCTTAATAAACGCTTGTTATGACAGTTTACATCATCATTTGTCGCAAACAAATGTATCGTCTTATCGAAGGACTTTTTCATTGTTGCATGTACGGAAGTATCTATACGAGTCATCAGTAATTTTCAATCCTCTATTGTTGGAACTGCATCTCTAATATTCATTAACAAATTACAAAAAAGATATTTGTTCATTGCTTTGTCCATTTTGTCGAAACACAGTATCGAGGGTCACAACTATTGTGAATGTGCTCCACAATTCGTTTGCAATACCTTCCGATGCATATATAGGCTTATCCATGATAGGCGGCAATTGTCCCAAATCACCGACCAATATAATTGATCTTCCACCAAAAGGTATATTACCATTTTCTGGGAAGGCTTGGCAAAGTCTTGAATCTATTTTGATTAATAGATTTTTTCCAATAAAACTCATTTCATCGATCAAAATATATTTAACATTCCTCAACTCTTCCTGTATGTTAATTAAACTCGGTCCTCGTAAAGGATTAATTTCTTTGATCGGTATATGAAGTGCGGAATGAACTGTTCTTGCGGATATGTTGAAAGCTGCCACCCCTGTAGGAGCTAAAAGAAGTAATGGACTTTTCCCTGGATGCGAGAGATTTTCAAGTGTATTTTTGATGGCTCCAATCAAATATGTCTTTCCGGTACCTACAGTTCCTTGGATTATCATGCGTAGTGGATCAACACCCGTTCTATAATGCTCAAGGATAACATTGTATGCTATTCTTTGCTTATCCCCCAAACTATCAATTGAGTAAGACTTTGCATGTTGATTAGTAGAAATCGTTTTCAATTTTCGCATATCAGAGATGAAATGAATTGCACGACTGGAGGTCTCTTCATCTACAAAAGCAATGTTCCAATCATTCATACGATCAAGATCCCTATGTCCAAGCATCCCAAACTCATTATAATTTATAAATTGATTTTTATATAATCCACATATGATCTCCCATTAATGCTGCCTGGAATCTCTTTGTGGATTTGGACGTTCTTCTTCTTCGTCGGATTCAACTCGAGCATCTGTAGGCACAGGTTTGCGATCAACATGCCAAGGTATATATTGCAAATTTTTCCAATTCTGTAAAATTTCATCAAATGTGTGGCCTATATCTCTTCAAAAGTCACGAAATGTCTTGTACAAAACCAACTCGGACCAACAGAATTCGACAAATTTCCATCTTTTCGATCAGGAATAGAGTTAAATCTAGGAAACACACGTACAATAGATGCATTACTTCGTGGTAACCATTTTTTCCCCCGTCGACGTTTGTCATATGACCAATATTTTGCAACATCTATCAATGTAAGTTGCTCCATATTCTCCGGTCGCTTAGTATATGCATCAATCAAAGAATTATCATTGTCAGCATTATATGTTTCAACTTGTACTTGTTTGAAAACCTTCATACCAACATTTAGAACCACAAAACGATGGCTACATTCTGAAAGAGGAAGCTCTAGAAGCATATGGCATGTCTCCTGTGCACCAATGTCCTTATCAACAATGGATTCACACAACAAACTTTTATATGCACGTGCTGCTGGTTCGTTCGGATTTTGGATAGAAGAGACCCACATCAACATATTGTGGAAAGTTTCAGATCCCTTTTCTGATTTAGCAGCGTATTTGGCTATGTAATTAGTAACGACGCGCTTGGAAAGTACAGGCTTCCAATCTATATTAGCCCTCCACATCATTAGTGTTTCACGATTGTGTGTATTCACTCTGTCATCATTTCGTCTAGGTTCATACTTTTTTTCTCCTTGTTCATCAATGCAAAGTTTTGACTGGTCACATAGATCCCATTGGTGTGTGGTACCGACATACCAATTTTCCTCCTTTCTTTCGAAGACAACTTCTCTCATTGCAGGTAATATGACGCTCAACACAGTTAAGAAGTTCTACATAATCAGTCATTGGATCCGATTGAAATATTTGTTCTGTGCCTTTTACAGAAGGATGACCATCTACATTATCTCCAATTTGAATATTTCGTTGATGTCCCTCACGTGGATTTATTGCATGCACACATTTGTCGAAATACTTTTTTGCAGATATAACTTCTCTAGGATCATCCCAATTTAGAGTGTCCACGTTGGGAGCATTTTTTAACGAAAGAAACCCATGGACATGAGGAGATCCATGATGTTGCCATTTGTAGCGACTCCAATAATCTGTAGCTTGATGAAAATGTTCGAAAACCTCTTCTCGAAACATTGTATGTCTCAATTGCATATAATGTGCCACGATGTGAGGATTATCAATTGCATTTTGACGTCGCCACTTCCTCGCTTCACGCGGATCTGTAGGACTTGTGCCTAACATTAATTTATGCAAATTAGGCCATTGCATATCTGCTGCACTTAGTGTGAAGAATATTGTCGGACAACCTATCTATTGAATCAAGTCAGATAACTCTTGACGACACTTGCTCCAATATGCACGTGTGCCTCTTAATACCGTTCCAAATCTCATTAATCTTTCTCCCAATCTTGAATTTGGAAGATTTTGTAAATGTTGTCGTAACTTTTCCATTGTTGTGGGTAGTTCACTAATATTCTTTTTGACAAAAAATGTTGATGAAGCTTGAGCAGGATGTCTCATTATGATATTTAGTAAAAAATATCTGAAGCGAGGGTGCCTTCCAAATCTGTTATCACGATATTTGAGAAGATATTTTGCATACTCATGTAGATGGACATTTCACATTTGCGGTTGTAACCAATTAGCCTCTCCTTTAGGGAACAATGCTGGAAATGCCATATCAAATAATCCAACAGTGTTATACTTGTTAATCGGAGATGAGCCAATGCCAGGCCAGTTAAGCACATCAGTCGATTCCTCATTTGCGTTATTTTCATCTGGATTAGGATTATTTGCCCATGCTCTAATGATTTCTATCTCTCGTGGTGCACTTGGAAGCCTTGATGCAAAAGAAGTTGTTTGTAAAACGTCTAACATGTCATCAACTCCTGGTATCCCTTCAAACATTGCAAATTCTGTTTCGTTGTCAATATCGGGAAGCGTAACAGAATTAAGCATATGTGAGATATCTGTTGCATTTTCAGGTAACTCTTCTACTGCGTCATAATCAACTCGAACATCTCAATAATATGGATCATTCTGAATCTTATATAATAATGCATCCATAAGTTTTTGTTTTCTAACAGTGAAATCATAACTGGATCCTTGTCGTCCTTTTTTTCGCACAACGACCATTAAGTCCAAGTTGTTAATATGTCGTGGCAATGTCTTAGCAACATCTTCAATCTCTCGCAGAAAACTAATGGTGTGTCCTCGATATTTGTATTGTCCACCAATTGAATGCATTGCCTACAAAATTGGATTTGCATGTGCTATCAACATCTCTTCAACTTGTGTGAGATCTTGAAGGACATGCGGTTGAAATCCTGGATCCATGGGGTTCGCAGCTAAGAATCTGTGATTAGATCCCTCTCTCAGACATCGCAAGCACATTGGACCTGTACTTGTATTACGTATGTGTACTCCAGCATATGACTCCTGGCAGACATGACACATTTGCACTTCTGCAAATTGATCAATTCGTTCACGAAATTTGCGATGTCTAGTATACATTTCTTCAGATGGTACCGATATATTATCGTTAATTTCAATCTCCTTATGTGGGACCATATTAGTATTTGGAACTGCTTGAGCATCTGTCATAGTTGGTTTTACTGGTATACTGGTTGAATGTTGTCTTTGTCGTTCTACATTTTGATTTATTTGTTGTTCTACAAATCGATTTCTTTGTTCATCCAATCGCTTCAAATTTCTCTCTCGATACGCTCTTTGTCGATCAACGTTTCGTTTTCTTAGTTCTTCTCGTTCTTGTGCTGTCAATTCGTCTAACTTTCTTTTTCGAGATTCTTTTTGTCGAGCTGCGTGTTGTTTTTTTTGTTCTTCTTCTTTTGATGCTGTCATTTTTCTTGTCGTCTCGTCATTCTGTACATTTTGATTTATTTGTTGTTCTGCTGCTGTCACTTCTGCTGTCGTTTGGTCATTTCGTGTATTTCGATTATTTCTTTGCTATTCCAATTGCTTCATCTATCCCTCTCGATATGCTCTTTGTCGATCATTGTTTAGTTTTCTTTGTTCTTCTCGTTGTTCTGATGTCAATTTCTCTAACTTTCTTTTACGATATTCCTTTTGTCGATCTGCGATTTGTTTTATTTATTCTTCGCGTTCTCTTGTTGTCTTTTCGTCCAACTATCTTTTTCGAACTTCTTTTTGTCGATCTGCGTTTTGTTTTCTTCGTTCTTCTCGTTGTTTTGCTGTCATTTCATAAGATTTGCTTCCTTTGCCTGTTTCTCTCATAGCATCTTCCGCATGCACATCTTCCATTTCTAGTTTAGACACTATATAAAAAATGTCAAACATTAACATATATGCTGACATTTATGCATCTAGGAAATATAAACTAAAAGCAATGCATCGCTGGAATAACAACTACACTGAAAAAAATGCAATAAAAAAAACCATACATTGAAAACTATGCAAGTATACAACTCACTTTACATGAAATTCTAAATTACTAAATTCTATATATTTTCGAGACAAAAAGGTGATCTAGGAGGATTGAACCTTGGACCTCACACCCATTATCCCAACACCCTTACCACTATACCACAGGTAGTTCCTATTATGCATGGCAAATAATTTTTATATATACTTGTGACATACTTAAATTTAATATTTTTTAAGACAAAAAGTTGATCTAGGAGGATTGAACCTTGCACCTCACACCCATTATCCCAACACCTTACCACTATACCACAGGTAGTTCCTATTATGCATGGCAAAGATTTTTTATATATACCTGTGACATACTTAAATTTAATATTTATATTAAATTTAATATAAATATTAATTTTAATATAATATTAAAATTAATCTAAATATTAAATTAAATTTAAAATGTAATATTAATTTTTTAAATATTAACATTGAATTTTAATATTTTAAAATTTAAAATTGAATGTAATATTAAATTTTAAAATGTAATATTACATTTTAACATTGAATTTTGCATTTGCAGGTGCAAGCGGCGATGGCAGGGGAGGAGGACGCGGTGGAGGAGGGGAGGATGGTGGGAGGAGGGGAGGACGTGCAGTGGAAGGACGGTGGGAGGAGGAGGGGAGGAGGGGAGGTGCAGGCGGCTGCGCAGGGGGGAGGACGTGGTGGAGTAGGGGTGCGGCGTGGGAGGAGGATGAGGGGTGCAGGGTAGGAGGATGAGGGGTGCAGGGTGGGAGGAGGAAGAGGGTTGCACAATGGGAGGAGCATGCGGTGCACTGGGAGGAGAGCTGTGAGTGGAGCTGGAGCTGGAGCTGCGGAGGAGGGGAGGCGGATTTGGATTTGCATCTGAGGAGGTCTGTAGAGCTACTAATATATTACCTGATCAGATTCCTCGTCTCGAATAGCTGCTTGAGAATAATAATTTTTTTTTTCTATAATATTTTTGTTGTTTTGGTGTATTAATATAGCAAGTGTTTCAAATGAAACGTTACGACCTTACATTATTAGGCCGACAAAATATTTACTACTTTTTACATTAGTTACTTCAATATTACAAACGTTACAAACGTTACATCACGTTACAAGATCTCTCCCATAATATTCACTATCACTATTATTTTTTGCCGACATGTTACAAACGTTACTAGCGTTACATCACGTTACAAGGTCTCTTCCATAATATTCACTATCACTATTATTTTTTGCCGACATGTTACAAATGTTACTAACGTTACATCACGTTACAAGATCTCCCCCATACTAGGCTATAGAGCGCCTCTTGGCGCAATCACATCAACATGAATTGGCTGCTTAACCGAAAGGTCATCAACGTTTTTATCCTCGGAGTTTTCATCAATCCTGGAGACAATCCCTGCTATGAGGTCTTCGTGCTCTGCCAAAGTCTTGGAAATCACCTAAACTTGCTCATCACAAGCCCTAACAGTGCCTTCAACAACATCAAGCCGAGTATCCAAACCAGAAACAAAACTGGAAATTTGGCGAGAACTTTGAGTTATTTCATCCAAGCAGCCATTGAGAACAGTTTCACGATCAGTTAAATGCTGCACTGCAGCAAATAAACCCTCCATTCGATCCCTTAAGATCCTCATATGCTGACGAATGTCTTGAATGCTGGCTTGGGTCTTAGTAATTCTCTCAGACAGTTCAGCAATCTTTTTCTGTGTCTATTATTACAGAACTATCCCAAATCCTTTCTCTATGACCAGGAACAACACAAACACAAACACTGTGACTGCCAATTGGGTAACAAGCAACGACTGCAAGCGAACCAGATCCCTTCATGCAAACCCAAAATGCTTTTGAAAATTCAGAGGAATACCCAACCCAACTGAGGAAACTCCTTTGGGCTTCACCAACGCTAAAAAAGCCAGTCATGGAAAGTGGTCCACCCAAGCCCCCAATTAACAGATTTCCCAAATTATCAGAGCTAGAAGCTAGGTCTGCCCAGACCCCAGTGTCTCAAACCTTCCAGATATGTTATCAGCATAGTGATCAAGGTGACCATTTAGTTGTTGGTTAGTGGTATTGATGATGCATGGATGGATCTTTCTCGATATGTTTGGAAACTTGCATTAGTATTTCGAATAAAAGTAAAGACTATTTTTTTAGTGGAACCTATTTATGATTGTACATGGATTCTGTAGCTGACACCTATATTGGACGAGCTCTAATGGAGTGGTCAACTATCTATACTTTCCAAAAGCTTTTAACCCTCTCTTTCTTTGACTAAGAGATATTTGGGCTCCTTTGCTTCTCTATTGAAGCATGCATGTTTAGGAGCTGGAGGTGTTTGGATACTTGCATTAGTAGAATAATCTTATAGGGCTAAAGGAGCCGGCATCAATATCGCAATGAGAGAATGGAAACCATACGAATCAACCAGGGAATTACCTGAACCTGAAGGTCCTCAATATGGGCGCTGTTCTGAAAGCCTATCTCCTATGGCATCCGAGAAGGTGCATACATTCACTGTAATTCGAAGAACCATTCCAGAGATGCAAACCACCAAATGTCTGCCTCCTCTAACACTGCCAACAAACTGAACAAATCTGCCACAGCAAGCAAAGGATTGAGACTGCCTGACACAAAGAACGGCTTCTCCATGAAGCTTCCTTCCTTCAACCTCTCCAGGCCAAATCCCATAAACACTAATGCAATCTGTTAAAGAGAAGTCGATGATATGAAGGCCAATTAATTGCCTTCCACACGTCCCAACTCACCATAACATTAACTGCCATCAATTGAATGCTTGAAATGATGGAAAGGTTAATAGACTTGAATGCTCTGTAGTTTCTAGGGAATCCAATGGGACATATAATGACCCCCATTTTTTTATAGCTCCCACAAGGTAATTGAGCCGCTTCATTAGCAAATTTATAAGCCAAGGCATTATGTTATCTCTGCACATGATAGAATTGGCTATCTGGTATTTTTTGGGTAATGCCAAAGATATGCTTGTGGAGTCTACCAGAGATTTGATGAGAAATTTCTTGTCGATGCCTAGTTTGAGAGATGATGAGGAGGGAGTCCCCAATCTCCACTAGGGATCGAATTCCAATAGTTATAGCTTCTTGCAGTCTTAGGAATAACACATAGCGTTCAGCTTGATTTTTTGTACCTCTTCCTAGACGGTAGACCACACACAGAATTTAATACAACATTTCCTCTGAACACCCCCCCCCCCCCCCCCCCCCCCCCCCCCCCCCCCCCCCCCCCCCCCCCCC
>LPNX011197969.1:379859-393112 GCA_001517045.1 Pseudotsuga menziesii
GTTTGGAGTGAATGTTTTGCGATTGCCTCTTGGTACGTTTTAAGTTAAATTTGAAGTGTGAGTTGATTAAAATTAGGCGAAGGGGGGACTCCAGATATACCCGAGAGTACTTGGAGTATGTCCAAAACTAAACCTTCACGACTACCTGCAAGGAATTTGTGGGCTGAAATGGAGTCTCTGGGGCTATTGTTCGTAACGCACCCGTTAGGGTGTGACAGAGATCGGCGCTCCGATGTCACTTTTCAGAAGTTCCCGCTTCCTTTGGGTATTTTGCCACCGTGATGGTTTGATCTAGGTGTTGGATTTTCACCTATTGATTTGTTAATTTGGGAGAGAGAGTCCTAATTACACTAGTCACTCAAGTGCTTTTGATACAGCTTGACTGATCAGACGAACCGCAGCCAAGTGTAGAGCATACACACCGAAGTCTTGTCAATTTTAGTAAATTTTACAATGGGTGTTCTTGTTTAAAAGAAAACCCTCCAGGAACCTCTTTCAATCCAAGTGGATCTCAATCGGGGAATCGAGGAGGGGTTAATTTTATAATAGCTAAAAAAAAACAAATGATAGAAAAGAAACAGATACACAATTCTAGTTTTCTAATTAGTCCTACCACGAATCTCTTTTCCCTTTCGGGTCACTCGGGAAGTCGTGGGGTAAGTATTAAGATTACTTTGAAATATAAAATATGGAATATGAAATTAATATTGAAATAAAGTATACTACCCTGCAGATTAGATCAATGTTAGCTTGAAATGAAATGAGCAAAAAGCAACAAAAGGACATCGACGCAAACCCCCCCAGGGGGGATGGGGAATGGGCTCGAAAGAGCCTATTCAAAAATTATTTTTATTAACAGCGGTTACAATATCAGAGAACTGATATAATTCCTCTTGATCCTTATACGGAGTGAAATCAAGAGCTTACAAAGTGCGAAAATTAGAGGTTTTGGTCAAATGGGAGACCCCTGGGGGGATTTGAACGCTCCCGAGGCCACTTTGGAACAGCAGCTTCCTTTCTTTTCTGTCAAACCTGCTAAAAACCAGCAAGCATATTAGACTGAAATATGCCCAAAAGCACTTTGAAAGCACCTTTGGGTCAGCTCACTTTTAACCAAAAAGGTAAGTTGAAAACTAGTTAAAAGGGGAAAACAGGAACCAAGGAAAGCAGGCTTTCCTTGGGATCTTGGCTTGCCTTTTGGGCAGCCAATATGATGTGCACTTTAATTGCAGAATATGAACTTTTAACGTACAGCAAAGGAAACTACCTTAACAGCAAGCTATGAATTTTCATTAAAATGCTTGCGAAAATATGGTAATTTTAGCTAGATCTCTTGAAATGTAACTTTATATGCAAAACAAAACTAAGATCTAGACTTAGGAAGGGATCTTACTAACTAGATCTATGTGTAATTTTCTTAATGAGACAGATATGAGTATTAAGAAACCTTAAAAGTAACCAGTTTGAAGGAAATTTAAGATTTTTAAAGGAGAAAAAGGGGAAGAGAGGTGCTTGTTGTTGAAGCAGATCTGCAGAGGAAACTTGGTAGTGAAGCACCGAGGGGCACGATCTTAGCAATCTCTGTTGGAAATCAATGGAATCAAACCTGAACCATAGATCTTCCAGTCATGACAAACCTGTAAGCTACACAACAAATCCTGCAAACAGAACCATTAAATCTGAAGATACATATGAGAAGTAGATGATACAGCATGCAAATAATCTTATTTAGCATCCAGGTATTAGCTCATTCACACATATGCAACAAAATAGAAGTAAGTAAGCTTACTTACAATGATCTATCCCTATGATTTCAATAACCATTCAGGCAGACAACAGTTAAGTGCAAGAAATTGAAAAAATAGCAGTTTTACCTTGAATGCAGCATGATAATGATAATCCACACATGAAAGGTACTCCACAATTGAGCCTCCAAAGCTTCTCTTTATTTCAACAATGATGATCAATACACAATTACAATGGCAAGCCCTTCAATCCAACTCTTACTAGCTTGGAAGAGGGAGCTTTTGCTTGGATATATACAAAAAACAGGACATCTAGCCCAGGGGGGGCGCAAATCCCAAGGAGATAGACCAAATATGTTGATGAAGAGTCCATCAATGCCTGATCTGTGTTTAATTGAGCCAGATTTGAGTCTCATTGAGTGCAATTGTCAATCGGAGAGCTGATCTGACTGACACCTCAACCTGTTGACTGAAGCATCCACCAAAACTCATCCAGATGAGCCAAAACGTGTTGAGGAGAGAGAGAGGGCGAAATTCCCCATAAAGGATGTTGAAGATCAACTCTGGATCTGATTTGATCACCTCCTTCAGTCAAGGATTTGTCAGATCCAGTCAATCTGCTTCAGATCTGACTTATTTCAGTCAAATCCGCTGAGAATCCACTGATCTATGATTTTGGATTTGCTCCATTATTCATCAATTTATTAATTAAAATAATCAATAATTGATTTTTGGGGCTTTCTAACTTGAGTGAAGGAAAATCACTCAAAACTAGGAAATAGTGGGTCCATGGGTTTACATGGTGCTCTTAGCTTGAAAATGAGCACCTACATGACTGAAACAGATTATTTGGCCCACTTTTATTACAAAATCAATTTTACCAATTAAACTATTAAAAAATAGCCTAAGTTTTGGAAAAATTAAATTTTAATAAAAAACACTGAAAAAACTAAAAAACTGAAAAATTGAAAAAACCTAGGGGTACTTAGACATGTTCATATGACTCGACCATGATGTCTAGCATGTTTATACATTGACACATAGACTCTAATAACCTCAATAGGCCTAAATGCCAAGCCGACCACCCCAACTTTGGAGTTATGGAGTGAAAAACTCATAAATTATCAGTCGTTTATTCAACAACCAATAATAACCAAGGGAAAAAACACCCTGGGCTGATCGGATTGACAAATAAAGTCTAAGAGACCGAGTCTTTTACAGACACTATCATGCTAGAACATTTATTACAATTCCCCCATGGGGTATGAACATGTGATATAGTACA
Organism: Pseudotsuga menziesii; assembly: GCA_001517045.1. Lineage (NCBI taxonomy): Eukaryota > Viridiplantae > Streptophyta > Pinopsida > Pinales > Pinaceae > Pseudotsuga > Pseudotsuga menziesii. Next base: position 382,890 of record LPNX011197969.1, read on the forward strand.
ACAAAGCTTCCCAGAAGCAAGACTGAAGGTTCTTTGAAGTCCGAACAAGTTATCCTTGTCCAGTTCACCAGGTTCACTTGATGAAAAAAACCACTAAGTACAACTTAGGTGGTAACAAGTCTCTTTGTCGTCTTTTGAAGCTTAATCCTTTGATATTTTCTGTCCATAAATGACACAAATTCAATGCATACTAATTGACAGGCTTTTTAAGGACTCATTTGCAAGCACATGCACTTATGATATCTCGACCATACGATGATTGTGACTTGAAGGAAGATGCAATAGAAATGATTCAGAACAGAAAAATCAATCAACAATCTGTATTTAAGTTTTAGATTTTGTTTATGAGATTTAAGTTTTAAAGTACAAAGAAATGCACCTATATTGATCATCTCTGCTAACTCTTGTCAATTGAGCCAAGATTTATAACAATTTTGAACCTAATTGTTGCAGAATCTATAACTTTATTTCCTCTATGTTTCTGAGTATGGTTTGGTACTTGTTTATGCCAATAAGTTTAGTATATTTTGTATAACCATATGCTATTTGTTTGGCATTTCTTGTTACTTCAGTTTACATATGGAAAAATTGCTGAAAGTTTTCATGTCTTATGCTCAGAGACTGCATGGTGCAATCTAAGTTATGGTCCTGATTATAGTATGATTTTTGAATGGCTAGTGTTGAGGGTTTCCATAGAGAAGGAACGCTGTCAAATGATCTGTTGTGTTTTGAGCTATATTCTGCTTGAATTTCTCTGAAGTAATTCTCTTAGGAACTTGTTTAAGAACTTCTGTTTTTAAGAACTAGTCCACTATATTTGCAGGCGCACTCGAAATATTTTTGATATAGCTCTCAGAGTGCATAGAAACATACAAAACAGAGACATTGAAATGGGGAGGAGCATTGGTAGTAGGATTTTACGATGGCTCGACCGCATTAAACCATCAGCCAACATTAGAGGAAGTCCTTCTTCCAAGCTTACAGCTCATGAGACAAGAAGTTCTACAAAAGCTATTGGGGCTAGGCCTTGTACAGGAGTCAGTTCTGTTGATAACAAAAAAGCAAGTGCAAACAGACAGGCTGATAGAAACCTTTTTGTCATATCTACACCAGTGTGTATGACAGACACTGGCTGTTTTGCCTCATTGTCGAAGGATAGATACAATGAAAGTCTTGGATTAAGTTCAAGTGTTGGAATAAGGGCATTGCCCCTGACAACACTTTCTATGTGGTGGCAGCCTGTACGACAAAACATCATAGCCATTGGTCCATGCAGGAATGTTTCATTCTCCGCTCCTGTAACACCAGAGTTGCACTTAAAATACATTTCGAGAGGTGTCATTCGTGAAGACATTGCTGTTTGGATGCGGCAATATAAAAACAACGGGATGTGGTAAAAATATTTCACAGGGAATCAGCGTAACTAAATATCAAGGCATTGTATCTGTTAACACCAAATGGTCAATCAGTGGATCAATGTTATCTACCCATGTATTTGCCTTTCTACCACCACACTCGAGTGCTCATCTGCATGGTAACTATAGGTAATAGTCTTGTGTTGTTGGGTTAAGAACTTCAAAACACTCAGAAATAAAGATTTGGTTTGGCAATATAATTGTTGTGCCATCCTTTGTAAAATATTGGAGTTATGATCTTTAAGTTCATATTGCAGAAAATTTGCTTTGGTTTGAAATACTACAGCACATTTTTTGTTGCATTTCCAACGATTACTGTTGAGATACTTGGAGAGTTTTCATGAAGATGATTATTGTTTGCATCCCATCTCTATTTATTTCCTAAATTAGGTCAAGTGTACACTGTATATACCTTATAGGTTTACATCACATTTCAGTGCATTACCTGTTGAAGAAGCAAGAACCATATTCTAACAAATGAGCTACCTTTATCGGGGGGATACCATATAATTTAGATACAATTTAGAGCACTCATGCATGGTATATGTGTGGCATCTATGATATGAGATCGCCTCCTCCCCTTTTGGTAGAATTAGTACAATGGAAAACAATCTGTATCATTTGTTATTATGTTGTTTTTCAATAGCAAATATTACTCCATGTAGTGATTCAAAGGCATAATATCAGCCAAGGGCATAACTTAAAAAGGGAAAGAGATGTTTGGCATTGCTGTCCCAAATTGCTAAAAATTGTGAACTTTAACATTAAAATTGTGTACTTTAACATTAGGGTAGTTGAGGGGTAATAGTTTGAATGAGGAGGAGGTAAGTTTTGCACTCTCCATCCGGGTTCAAATTCCCAATGAGACATCAGTCCATTGTGACAAGGCTAGAAGGGTAGGTGCCCCTCTTGACTGAGACCTTCATCTTGGGTGTCTTTGGACGTCTCAACCCTTTCTAGTTACACGTTATTGGTATATCTGGCTTGCGGGCCATCATATATACTATTGGGTTATAGTGGTAGCCAGCTGAATTTGAACCAGGGCCTTGTCCACGTAATCCTGACTGTTTAAAATTTCTATGGAAAAAAAATTAAAATACATGTTTATTGCTTTCTATAAGATGCTTTGGTTTCAAGCTACGGTTTCCATATTAAAGGTCACCAACTTTCATGTATTTTATGTGTTGGCCTTTCCATTTTAAAAGAGTTTGTTATCACTTACTCTTGAACATGTTCTTTAACTTGAGATTTAACTTGAGATTATCACTTAATCTTTATGACCAAAACACCATACTCGAAGTTAAAATATACAAAAGGTTTTTCATTTTTATTAAAGAGACATGGTTATGCTTTACAAATTCGAAGAATGATTATCTTTTTAGATTAAATGCATTCTCCACCATAAAGAGCTTTACTTCTACTTAAAATATCCAATTCTATAAGAAAATGAGGTTAGAAATCCTTAAAAGACATGCACATTTACTTGAAAGTCAAAACATCCAATTCTATAAGAAAATGAGGTTAGAAATCCTTAGAAGACATACACATCTATTAAGCATTTGAATTATAGTAAATGGTTTCCCACCCTTAATGCATATAGTTTGGTTTCCTTTTAATCAATGCAGGTTGTAGCTTATGCCAAACTTGTATTAAATGGTCGCCCACCCTTAATGCATATAGTTTGGTTTTTTTTTAATCAATGCAGGTTGTAGCTTATGCCAAACTTGTATTAAGCATTTGAATTTTAGTAAATGGTTTCCCACCCTTAAAGCATATAGTTTGGCTTCCTTTTAATCAATGCAGGTTGTAGCTTATGCCAAACCTGCCATAATATTTATTGGCATATTTATATACATAATGACCCCCCTTGTGCATCGTATTCCACAATTTCTTTCTTTAATAATGTGCATTATTATTTTTGGTCCCTTATACACCATATCCACAATTTCTTTCTTAAATAATGTGCATTATTTTTCTTTTTGTTGCAATAAATTCGAAGCATAAATCCAACATTTTATTTAACCTTCTTTTTCTGTAGCGTCTTATCTTTGTGATATTACCTAACACATCTAAGCATTCTGATTGCAGTGGGGAGCACTATATTCAACATTCCACTAAAATATTAAAGGTGAGAGAAAGTTATATTGTTCATGTGTTAAAATCCCTTTTTCTCATTCATAATTTGAATAAGTTACGAGTCTATACCATAAGTGACATAAAGTAATCACACAATTAACACAATTAATTATTGAATCCTTGCATTAAATTGATAAAAATAGTCTATATATGAAAATTAATACTATATCTCAAACTAAATATACAAAATCCTTGCATTAAATTGATAAAAATAGTTTATATATCAAAATTAATACTATAACTCAAAAACTAAATATACAAAATTTGAATTGTTCTCATCACATATTTAAGCATTATATCTATATATGTTTAAATTAAAACTAAATTAAAACTAAACTCGTTAATTATACAAAATTTGAATTGTTGTGATCACATATCAGAGCATTGTAATTGAAAAACGAGAATACTATATTTACTTTGAAAGTATTGAAACACCACATTCTTATATTTTTATTGGTAAGCAAGCTTATCATAACAAAGTGTTTTTTTTAAGTGCAAGTGTGGCTAGCATTATGTTGTATAGAAGTTTTCCTTTCAAAGGACCTTTTGAAGTGACTATAAAGTCAAGGTTTCCTAAAAGTATCTCAATTATACTCTTTTAACTCTCTTAGCCTTATGAGAGTCATTAGGACAATGGGTTATTTTAATAGAAATGGATGCCATTTGTATTAATATAAAAAGGCCATGATCGATCCATTAGTGAAGGATCACATAACCAAGTAAATATTTTTGTAGGTCATTCAAAAGTAGTGTTTGTTTAAGAGAAATAGAGTGAGCCCGAAACTGCTCTTTTGATTCCCTTCTTGATTGGCCCCATCAAAGAAGGCCCATGATCAATTCTCATTGATCAAAAGCGGCTCTAATAATTGCCTAGAGTGGGGAACCGTCAAGGGCTTGTAAAACTGGAAAATAGAGAAAGATTGTGAAGTTACCTAGAAGGACGACTGAAGTCGATCCTTGAAAATGGCCTCATTTCGTGATAGCCAAATACCCCACGATATAATGAGTGGGAGTGGTTTGAAGGTGCTAAGCTCATGGAGTTGAATTTTTTTTGAAACAATTGTCCATTGATCTACCATACCATATTTCAGATCAATTTGCCATTCTTCCAACCTCCTTCCATACCTCTTTAGCAAAGCCACATTCTACAAACAAGTGAGATATCGAATCATCTCCTGATTTGCACAATTGACACATACTAGGCCCTTGAAAATTATATCGTTGCAATCTGTGCCGCGTTAGGACCCTATTCTCTAGCATTAACTAGAAGTGCAAGAAACTCTTTGGAGGGGCTTTTATTTTCCATAGTTCCTACCACCGCCATTTGTTTTCCCTTTGCAATATAGGGAAGACCGACGTGTATCCCATTTTGGCTATATAGAATCCCCCCTATGAATTATAGCTCCATCTTATTTCATCCCTCTCTCCTGTGATATGGATATGGGGCTAGTTCAAATTTTTACAAAAGTTTTCCTAGTTGACTTTCCATTCCCTCCTAAGTCTAAGCTTTTTTGTTGAGAGCCACCCTTGGTTCCACAGTGAAGTCCTCTCAAGTTTGGTTACCCTTTCTAAAGTAGCCTTCCCCTTGATTGTAAGTGTCTCACTAGATCTAAGGCAAGACGTAAGTCTCGAGGCATACCCATACAAAGTCACAACCAATCTGAACCAATCTCCCATTACCCGCTTTCCATGCTAGATGTGAAGCCAAAATTGAAAATGCACTTCTAAAAGCTTTTCAATGATTGGAAGCCACAACCTTTCTCTTCTCCCTTCTCCTAACCTAGTCCATAAGCGAGTCAGGTGCTATGTATTTGGAAATCAAGATGTTTTTCTAGAAGCTTTCCTTTGTCAAAAAATTCCTTAGCGATTTGGCTGTGAGCACCTTGTTAAAGTGAAAAATATTCTTCATCCCCCAGCCTCCCAAGCTTTTGGGAGAAGCCAAAGTTTCCAAACTCACCAAATGGAACCCCTAGTAAAAAATGGTTATGCAAATACCTAGATATGACTTGGTGGTGGTCGTTGACTTTCGATCACGGAGGTTGATCGCACATGTACAAAGGTAAGAACCTGCCTTTCTTCTACTTCAAAGAAAACTGGATAATGTTTAAGATTTAACTTTCCCCTTTTAACAAATCCCCTTTTGAATTTTTTGGACAGTTGGAAACTTTTGGTTTGGTGCTCTTTGAATGACATCTTACGACTGAGGTCTGGTCCCCCTTTGACACATGCCCACTAGGGAAGGACTGATGTGTAAGCCATGGTGTCACCCATTTTCTAGCATTGATACTTTATCGATTAGTAGTTTTGGGAGGAAACTAGGATGGTTTACATGAGCAGTAACTCCCCACAGGATAAACGATATTGCAAGTGTTTTTGCGAGGAGTTATCAATCAAATATCGCCATGTGTCCTCTTCGGCATTGAGTACAAATCCTCAAAGCAAAATATGCCTAGTATGTTTATACAACACGCTATTGACATCGTCCGTTGTTGAAAATTGTGCAACTTCAGAAGTTATTCTTATTGTACTTGTATTGTATTTCCTTGAACCTCCTACGAGAGTTCATATTGATGTAACTACTCATGTAAACCTTAGAAAGAATCAATGTAAACCTTGGGGAAAGAATAAACAAGAAAATAATAAAAATAAAATTATTTGTGTATTTTCCCCAAGGTAGGTCGGCCCTAGTATTTTTCCACTTGGAAAATCAATATAAATAGGAAGCACCCCTCCTCATTATAACACACATTCTTAGCAAGTCACTCAGACATAAAAGGTGCGTTACTGTAGTCTAGGTGAGTATTTTTCTAGGGTTATATCTTAGAGAGACTCTCTCTCTCTCTCTCTCTGTTCTCAGGAGTCATTATCTCTATACGAAGGTTTGTTGGGTTTTTCTTGAACGGGTTTCCCAGGATAAATTATTGTGCTCTTTGTTTATGTGCTTTGTCTTTCTTCTAGAGATCCTATTGTTTATTTGCAAATAATATATACTGCTATAATCTTGTAAAAACTAACATGGTATTAGAGTAGTTCTAGAAGAGGCCATTGCTAGAAGCTAGGGTTTGACCTTCCAAGGCCTTCCCTCATCTCTTCAGCAAAAAAAGGGCCGTGGAAGCTTCACTCTAGGGGAGGCACATATTTTGGTGAAAGAAAAACCAAATTCCAAGAAGTTTCAATTTTTTATTGCAAGACACTATGGGACACCGCAGGAAGAAACTAGGGCCTCAATTTCCAGAGGTACCTCCCCCCCCCCCCAACTATTTTGGCTTGAATTCACCTTCCCTCAACTCGCCTTGACAGGGCACATCTATCTATGAGGTTCGTTTCTTCGAATTCAAAAGTTCATTTTTGACCTAACTCCTACTAGGGTTTCTGGTTCAGATTTGCAGCCAAGATGATTGGAATGAAGGATGAAGATTGTCTTGATGTGGCTACAAACTTTATATCTTGGAATCCTATGGTTCTTCTCATCCTAGAAGAAAATGATCTCTTAAAGTTTGTCAATGAGAAAGTTCCAGAACCAAAAGCGGAAGAAGCCAAGTCCTAGTGGAGAAAGTGTGATGCGAAAGCAAGAAGGATTCTGGTGGACTTAGTCAAAGATGAATTGGTTCCGCAAATCTCAGAAAAGAATACAACTAGGAAGATGTTCAAGACCTTGAAGAAGTTATTTTAACACAATAACATCGATGTGACTCTCACATGAGGAACCAACTGTCAAATATGAGGATGATTAACTCTGAATCTATTGCCTCATATTTCATGAGGATCACCAAACTTCGAGACAAGCTAAGGTCCAGTGGAGACAACATTGAAGAAAAGGAGCTTGTCATGACCACTCTAAATGGTCTTCCACCATCTTGGGAGTCCTCCATGCAAACCATAAGTGGTCGAACCAAATTGCCCAAATTTGACAAGTTATGTGAAAATTGCACTCAGGAAGAGACCAAGATTGTAGCAAGGCAAATACTCCATGGTCCTCAAGTTGAGGAGAATCAAGCCTTCATCACTCATACCAAGAAAGGAAAGGGAAAAGGAAGGAAGTTTCACAAACATGAGCATCAAACTAGCAGACCAAGTTCTTCTCCAGATCGTAGGGAAAAGAATGATATATTTAAAGAGCATGGAGGGTCATTGGCTTGTTGATCGATTATGAGAAGCTCATTTGTAACTTTATTTATTTTCATAATAACTGCCTCAAGTAGCTATTTGGCTAGGGTCATGGAGTGTTTTCCTTTCGAGGGTTTAAACCACGTGAAAACATCGGTGTGTTGATCTATGATCTGTTTGTGTGTGTGGTTGATCTAGGTGTTCGGTCTTTTGGGAGTACCATGTGTACCCAAACGAAGCTTGGTTGTTCTATGAGTGAGATTTCCATTTAATTCTATAAGTGTGAATTTACATTTTGTAAGTGTGATTGTATTCTACAAGACTGATTTTAGTTGAATTTTGCAAAGTATGGTTGTATTTAATTCTATAAGTCACATTCTTCTATGTTTTGTGTATTCATTTTATATGTTTTATGAGTATATGTTAATTTCAATTATTTACCGCTAGATAGTTTAGGTATGGTGAATTAAGAAGGATGAGATGGGGGAACAAAGACTAAATGAGCTCCCGCTTTCACATTGTTGGTATTGTTTAGTAGAGAATAAAATACTCTCAAAACCAAGAGAAGCTCAATCGAGTATGTATTTTGGCATCTTATATTTTTAATATTATTGATAGTGTTAAATATGGTTGAATAAATTGTGTACCATTTAGTTGGTTATGCATTTTTGTGTCATTTGAAATCATTAGATTAAATGTTGTTGCAAGAGTTTTGTCCACCTTATGTGTTGTTCCCATGATTATAGTTCTCTAGATGATTTAGGCATTCCCCTTTACTGTATTTACAATCTAATACATGGTTTTGTGCATGTTTATCTACCTAATCAGTTCATGATGTAAACTTGTTAATATTTCATGCTTTTGCAATCCTTTCCAATGTAAAAACAATCGGTACTCAGCTCCCATCATGATCTCTAAAATATGATTCTAAGCTAACATCAAATGCCGCATCTTTCATTTTTTTTTTCAAGAGGAAAAATCTGTCCTTGTTATTCAACTGAATCAAAAGACATTGAAACATTACATCGAACATATATGATCTTTCTGCAAGTCAGCTCGTCGAGATACTCTTCAGGAGGAAAAGCACAAGAATACCAACATTTCCCATCAGAAGACTCTTTCATCATGTGATGAGAACTGTCTATTCTTTCACATCGATCGAGAGCCCAATAGTACTCTGCACTGCTCTCTAAAGAGAGGCACTTTACAAGTAAAATATCAGCCAGAAGGGAATAAATCAGAATAGATATGGCTAGGTATCCACAATGTGGAGTCCTCTATAAGATCAAAATCAAAAGAGCTGTATATACTCTTTAATGACTAGAGTATGCTCATCAAATTCCATGAAGCATCCTCTTCCTTGTGGAAGAGAAAGTGCCAATTTAGATAGACGGTCAGCAGTCTTGTTGTGCTCTCGATAAATGTGTGAGAAAGACAGATCTCGGAAACTTGTAACAAGTTTTTTAGTCTCCCTGCACCAGCTTGTCATCCATAAATGCCGCATCTTTCATATACATAATTGTGTTCCAACCATTAGGGTTCATAATAATCATTCATCCTTTTTCCTATAGTATATCTTGTCAATATCCATTTTGGTACTTAATTTAAAGATGGAAGAACTTGATATATCATTAATTGCATTTCTAAGTTTCTAATAGATTTATACTTATCTTAGGAAAGTGTCTATGTATCTAAATTTGTGTTGGTTTTAAATACGGTTGTGAAATATGTTGCAAAATTGTTGCTAGTTGCTACTAAACCTCATATAGTGGATGACAAGCTTGAGTAGTTGTGAAATATGTTGTAGAACCACTTTCAATTGCTAAAGAACTTTATAAAGTTGAATATGATCCTTGGTAGTGAATATTAGGACATAGTGGCAATAGATTTGAAGTCAGTATGTTATGGAACTATGTGGCATATGTTGTTGCAAAAAAAAATTTAAGATCTATTCTTTCACTATGCCTTTACGTTTCTATTGAACTTATAGTCTTTTATTACAAAATTTTTCCAACTGTTATTTTGTCAACCAAGATTCTTGTATCCAAATATATGAAACACATTGACCAAAATCTCAATAATTGTCGAAATCTAAGCCTTCATGATGAATATATTCTCAACTTCTTCAATAATAGAAAGTATATGAGTTAAAATTCTAATTGAATGAAGTCTCCCCCTCTTTTCTTAAGTACCTTGATTCCAAATGTGAACATAACTTTGAACACTTGTATGAATGCAATTTTTACTACAGTTGTCACTTCTATATATCTACAATATGGATTCCTACCTTATGCCTAGATAAATTATATATATGGATATGCCTACTTGAATGATGCTTTTGTTAAAGCTTAAAGTATTAAGAACCAAATCAAACTTATTGAATGATGGTTATATCATAACATGAATGTTAAATAAATAATATCCTAAACTGGTGGAGCTATGACTAACTAAGAAGCAAAAAGATAGAGGATAGGAATCCATCCGCTTGAGTAGTTGTAATTAGTTAATACATATTTTAAGATGTACCTTTAAGATATATATATATATATATATATATATATATAT
>LPNX011197969.1:393225-479889 GCA_001517045.1 Pseudotsuga menziesii
CATCGCAGATATGATATATATGTTAAAATCTCATATTAAACTATCATACCTATCATTGCCAATCCATTACCTTGTTGGGAAGTGAGTGTGTTATGGATCATCATGGCATATGTTGTTCCAAAACTCTTATTCAAATAGTTTCTTTCACTATGCCTCTACCTTGCAAGCAACCCTATGGTCCTTTGTTGTAGAAGTTGTCCAATTTTTGTTTTGTCGACCAATATTATTGTCACCAAATATATGAGACACATTGACCAAAAGCTTAAGCACTGCCAAAATATGGGACTTCATGATGAGTATGTTATTATCATTTTTCAATAATAATAATAACAATAACATTAATTCCCAACTTGAATAAATGTGCCATCTAGAGTAGGATATTACACCCACCTTGACATTGCACTTTTTAAAAAATGATTTTATAGTCTAAACACTAACCTTCAAGACAATAGCACAACAAGTTTGTCAATAGACCATCAGTGAAATTTGACAAAAATCAAGAAACCATACACATTAACATTGGTGGAGCATCAAACTGTCATTGGTCATTAGAGGATGCAATATTGTTGAAATATTGAATTGATGCCACTATATTATCATCTTGTTGTTGGTCTTTCCTCAAAGTATGTTGTGAATTTGGTAGCATGTCAACTAGTCATTGATTCTTTTGAGGTTGTAATTCAATGTTACATCTCTATATTGTTGAACATTCATCAGTCTAATGAATTTGGTAAGAGGTTCTAATGTCGAACACATGTTGCTAGATCATTCAAATGTCATTGATTGTTAGAACATGGAAAGGGGTTGTAATGCATATTCTATGTCCTTATAATGTTAGTATGATGTTAATATTGTGTCAAAATCTCAAAATTATGACATCACTACATTTATGTCAAAATTACAACAAAAGTGTTTCAACAATGAAATTTTGTTTCTTCTGACAATGTTGAGAAAATAATAACATTGATACAAGGTTGTATCTTACACTCGAATCTAGCAACGTTTACACCTTGGGATTACGACTATAAATACCATTGGAAGAGGTGGAGTTGTGGAAGCATATTGAGAAAGAGATCACTACACTTATCAATCTGACACAATTGGTTGAACATAATGAAAAGGAGGCTAGGGAAAAGAGAATCATTCTTGATTTGATGATGAATAATTTGATCCCTCTTATTTAAGAGAAGAAGACTAACATGGATATGCATAATGTTTGATTGCATTGTACCAATGTGAACATCTTTAAGAAAATGTTCTTGAAAAATAATGTCTCAGTCATCTATAGGAGTGGCATAGATTTAACGGTTAGTTACTTAGGAAGGATCATAGAGTTGAGAGATTAGATGGTTTCCATAGGGGGGGAGTGGAGGATGAAAACACAAAGGGTTCACCAATTAGGCGATATTAGATCACGTGCATGCGTATTGGGGGGTGGGGGTTTAAATTTTTAATAGTCAAAAAATATATTTCCTAATATGTATGGATCAATGGGTATTTTTAATATATTAAAAACATATATATATATATATATATATATATATATATTATTAGAGGTGTAGAATTATGGAGGCATTGANATTCACACTGGACTGATTCACACCTTTCAAGATTCACAATGATGTATCCATTCTCCTTAAATACTCTTCCTCCTATGGATCGTTGTTTGATGCCTATAAACTTCATTGCACTATGAGAAGATTTAACATTTGCATCCATTTATACAATTATTTGGGCATTACATATCTAAGTGTATCCCCCAACTCTCCCATATTGAATTATTGCATGTATTCTCCCATTAATATGGGACTCAACGAAGTGGAGGATTTGACCAAAAACTTGAATAGAAATTGAGGATTTTACAAGGCATGATAAATTTACCCAGTGGATGGAATATGTAGTGAATCCCCATTTGGTAAAAACAAATAAAGGGACATATGACTCTATCCCTATAGCTTCTAGAAATGATTTTTCCTTCACCTTTAAGTATTTTGATGTTAGACATTGATACACTAATAACTTAAAATCCAACGTCTTTGCTACTAGTCTCATTCCTTGGTTGGTACTTTGGGAAGAAGAAAAGGAGGCGTGATTTGGGTACTTTGAACCATTTTTACCTCATTCAATTATGCAAAGCATTTATTGTTGTTAGAATCTTCCTTAATCTGTAATTAGTTTGCTAGTTAAATTTGTTAAAGGAAGAAAAAAAATCCTTTCAACATTTTGCATAATCCTCATCCAAGGTAAAAATATCTTGTAAGGTCCAAGTAATAAAGGAAGGTCATGGGACAAAAAGTGTTTGTTGGGGGCATGATCTTCTTGTGTAGGGTTTTTGCAACTCTAAAGCCCTTTTTCTACCCCTCAATTATTCCTCAGGTGACCATAGGCCAGTAAGGAATGTAGTGGGGCCTTGACAAGGTTGATTGTGGAAAGGATTACCTCACTAGTTGTTGGGGATGTCATATTATTTGCATGTTAATTGATGATCAAAGTTGATAGTGGACTGGTCAACAAGTCAACTAGAATTAAAGTTGACAGGCGGTGAGTCTTATCGATGGCCCGACTAGAATAGTCAAGTGGAATTTAAGTTGAAATATGATGGAAGTTTGGTCGATTGATTGACTATAATAATCGGTTGTCAATAACCACAATTGGTCGATGGGAATTCAACAAGCATAAAGTGCGAAGGAATTCGATGAACACTTAGACGACGAGAAGCCCGATTGGTGGTCGAGTGAGGTTGACTCAGTTAAATCGATTGTAATAGAATAACTTAAAGTTGTTAGGAAGTTATGGATCATCATTAATGGAGTAGTTAGTTGTAACTAATTTGGTTATCATGAATTAGAAGTATTGCATCTAAAAATAGGATGCAAAGTGAAAGGCTAAATGTATGAAGCACTTATAAGAGAGCTTTTTTTAGTTGCAACTAATTGTAAGTGAATTCATGATCGAGCTATTGTGATCTTGTAAATCACTATTGTAAACATTGATTAAGAGTGTTGATAAAATATTAGTGGTAAAGATCACTAGTTTGATGGTTTTTATCTATAAAACGTTTTCCAGGATAATTTTTTGTGTATTATGTGACTTTGTTTTTGCCATTATTGTTTAACTATAAGAATCATTATGCATACTCATTGTAATAGGTAGTAGAACCCAACGACAATGAGATAGGTGTTAGTACAAATATTTTTTGAGACTTTCGGGACATGAAAAAACTACTGTAAGATTCAGGGACCATCCTAAAAAAGCTAAATAGATGAAGGGAATGAAAAAAATGGCATTGCATGTGACCACAAAGACGAATCCGAGTGCTAGATCTAACGCAGTGAAACACCATAGATCTTAGACAGATCAATGGTTAAGGTGAATAACACATCGAGAAAATATGCATAGGATACAGAGGAAGGTGGCGAGATAGTTGAAAAATCAAATCAATTAGATCTACGATGGAGGGTCTCTTTATTAATTAAGACCCGCTAGGAAGTTGTACTCGTTAACTATTTGACAATGTCAAGTACTTAGGGCTTTGGATCTAAGAAGCCTATTTAAAGACCTACAAATCTATGAAGAGTCCCATCGAATATTATTGTAATGGATATCTACTCAAGAGAAAGGTCACCCTACCTCAAGAGGGACATGAACATTGCTTCCATAAGTTTTCTCTTAATATAAAGCTCATATTTTGCCATCTTTATATTTTGATTGTTTAATATTTCTTGTTTTGCTTTATAATTTTTGGTTTATTGCATCTTAACCTCTGTATATCATATATTGTTTCAAGCTATAGGGATAAAGAACACCGCAAGCGGTATCAGAGCCACCTTCCTTAGCCAACAAGCTTCCAATATTTTATATAATTTTTATCTTTTTAGGCTAGAGACGTGTTCCAATGTTTTTTAATAATCGCAGAGATCTGTCATTCAGTGGTTAAACTTGTGGTTGGGGAACACTATATGCACCAAATATAGTTGGTACTTAGTCATGTTGTACCCTTGGTTGGTGCAATTGTTGGACACTGATGTAACTCTTGTTCATATGCCTTCGAGTAGTGCACATTAATGAGATAACACATGCACATAGAATCACTTCCACATACCTTAGGGCATATCAGAAGACCCCCAAGGTCCCCTGAAACCAGTCAATGATCATTTTTTTTCTACAGTGGCATCGAGCATAACACTTGAGAAGATACTCTTGCATACCTGGGTAGTCGAGTAGTATGGCTAAGGGAACAATTGAGGTTCCTTAGTTAACGCCCTGCGAGATTGGGTCGAGCACTACTGTTGGATCCCGCATGTATTTAAGAGAGCTATTGTGAATGACAATCATTTGTCTTCAAAACTGTGGAAAACCTGGAAACCCTTATATTTGCAACTTGGTTATGTAATTCCTTCATTCTGTCAGAGCAGAAATCAAATTCATTGTGGGTAACCACACAATTCCAACATCTTTGAATCTAGCAGTAATTTGGGAATTTGTCAATGTTGTAACATTCAACCAGGAGCAATAGTCCCGTCAACATAATTATAAAAAAAAATAATTGGGGGGGGGGTGTTCAAAAACCCTTAATTTTGATCTACCTCATTGGAATCCTTACATTGCGCTAATACTTTTGATATATATATCTCGTAACCTTTTTGGGTGTTCCAAGAAACCCTTATTTGTGACCTACCTTAACAGACTCCATGCATCATGCTGATCATTTTGATATGTATCTCTCGTACTTTGTAGTTCATAGTTTTCCTCTCCCATGGTACACACCTACAACCAAGCCAACATGGAGAATACCAACTAGAATCCACCCCAACTAAATTTGAACCAACCCATTCTACCTCACGACCTTCAAACCTTTGCCTCCTTACTTATGAAACTTGACCAGCGGATCACCACCTACAACCAAAAGTTTGACCAAAAGCTAACCCGCCATGACATTTTACTAACTTTTATTGCCCAACATTGTGAATATGTTCCACCATTCGACACTCCAACCCATGAAGCTATGGTCACTATTTACCAGGGTTCTCACTCTCTATTCTTAGAAAACCAACCTCACTCCTTTGAGGATAAAACTTCATGGCACTGCTTTTTGAAGGTTGGCATGTGCAAATTTGATGGTTTTGACACCTCATATTGGGTGACCCAAATGGAAACATGGCATTAAATATAATCTTCAAAAGTTGAACATTGGAGTTCTATATTTAGATTATGAACAATGGCAATGGTGGTAATGGTACCAAAAATATTATCGTCATTACATACCTTGGAGTCAATTTGTGAAGATCCTTCATGTGCGTTTTGACTATCACTCACTATTTGGGCAGGTTGGCCAACTTGCATCAAACTAGCACTATTCTGGACTATATGACAATTCATTTTTTTCAAGAATGTTTCACTAGTGGTCTCAAGGAGACAATTTGTGCACATGTCCTTATGCAATGACCTTCCACTTGGTTGGAAGCTTGTGATCAAGCTCACAAAAATGAATTGGTGATCAATACCCTACCCAAGCTCCCTTTATTTGCCACTTGTAAGGTGTCCCCCATTAATCCCCCTCCCAAAAACTCCACCAACCCACAGTTCTAAATCCATAAGTTGACCACAGATGCCATGGTTGAGAATCAATGCTTAGACCTTTGTTATAACCACGATGAAAAATATTTCAGAGGGTATAAATGCAAAGAACAAAAACTAATCCAAATCGACACAAATACCCATAAGACCCCAAAGGACCACACCTTGGAAGCTCAACCTAAACTAGAAGTAGATGATCATATGTCACCCCTCGAAGATACTCTTGATATGCCAGTGCTTGAGGAGCAACCTCGAATTTCACTCCATACTTTATTAGGACTTTCCACACCTCAAACACTAAAATTGATTGGCTACATCAAGAAAAAAAATGTCACCATGTTAATGAAAGTGGAAGTACCCATAATTTCATCCATTGGCATGTGGTTGAAGACACCCATTGTTATATACGCCACATCTCCAATTTCCAAATTATGATTGTCAAAGGGGTACAATGAAATGTGGTGGTCATTGTGAAAATGTTAAACTCCAAATGGGAGACTATCATCTCAAAACCCATATGTTTTTCATTTGCATAGGTGGTTGTGATATAGTTTTGGGGGTCGAATGGTTTAGGACCTTAGCTCCTGTCACAATGGATTTCAAGGCACTTTCTCTTAGCTTTACTCAGGAAGGGAACACACATCACCTCCATGGAATTACACCTAGTTCTATGGAAATTATCTCATCTCACCGTATGGAGAAATTATTTAAATCCCACTTCGATGTCATTGCTCAATTCCATGCCATCCAAGTTCTGCAAACACCCACATCAGATATTCACGTCAACTTGCAATAAGTTCTCTCCCAGTATCAACATGTTTTCAAGGAAACCAAGGGTTTACCTCCATCCCAAGGGGAACATGACCATGGCATTCTTTTAAATCCAGGTAGTCAACCCCACAATGGCCACCCTTACCATCACCCTTTTGCACAAAAGAATGAAATTGAAAAAATCATTCAGGAATTATTGGCAGCTAGTGAGTGTTATTCGTCCTAGCACAAGCCCTTATTCCTCGCTAGTGGTTATGGTCCTAAAAAAAGGAAGGTGATTGATGCATGTGTCCTAATTTTCGATCTCTCGACAAATTAACCATCAAAGATCAATTTCCCATTCCTACCGTTGATGATCTCTTAGATGAGTTACATGGAGCCAAATTCTTCACCAAACTTGACCTTCGTTCAAGCTACCATCGAATCGAGATGAAAGAAGCAAATATACCCAAATTTGCTTTATGCACTCATGAGAGTCATTATAAGATCTTGGTCATGCCCTTCGGCCTTTACAATGCCCCCTCCACTTTTCAAATCCTCATGAATAATTTTTTCATGTCTTGGTTTTATTTGATGATATCTTGGATTACATCCCCACAGGGGACAACCACTTTCAACATGTTGTCCATACCTTACAATTATTATAGGACCAACTATTATTTATGAAATGCTCAAAATGTGTTTTTGGGGTGACTGAGGTTGAATACATGAATCATATGGTGAGTCAGGACAAGGTAAAGGTGGATCCCAAAAAAGTGAAAGCTATGAAGAATTGGTCCCACCCCAAAACTCTCAAGAGCTTGAAAGGTTCCTTTGAATTAGTGGTTTTCACCTTAGCTTGTGCCAAACTATGGGAAGATTCCAACTCCTCTTACTGCATTGCTAAAAAAGAATGGTTTCTCCTAGAATGAGTAAAGAAAATTTTAAGTATCCATAATTTTCTTAAAGTGTAAAAGCCTTGGAAAATCTTACTAATTCTTAAATTTCCAAACATAAAATGTTGGGCAATATTTTTCTAAAACATATTCAAATTCCTAAGGTTTTTATATAGTTTCTGGCCAATTTTGGCAATTTTTAGAGTAAAAAGAAATTATCCCGTGAAATTTGAGTGAATCAATTTAGAAAAAAAAATGGAAATTGGCAAATTAGTTTTTGGAAAAGAATGTCAAAATTAGCCCATGGCCTAAATTTCACCCCTAAAATTTTCCCTGAGAATGAGGTAGTAGACCAAACCTTCTCAACACTAAAGGAGCCTATGTGTATTATGCTTATGTTAGCCATGTCGAACTTCACCAAGACATCCATCTTAGAAAGTGATGCCTCAGGCTATGGCCTAAGAACCATCTTATTGCAAGGACACTCATTGGGCTTCACCAATAAGCAATTCTATGGTCAAAACTTGGGCAAATCCACCTAAGAGAAAGAAATGATAGATATCTTCATGCACTTGAGACATGGAGACCATATTTAATATGGCAATATTTCCAAATCAAGACCGGCCATCATAGTCTCAAGTATTTCTTGGAAAAATGGCTACCCTCACCCATACAACACAACTAGGTCAATAAGGTGTTGGTTTATGATTAAGAAATCATATTTAAGAAGAGTCGCAACAATGTGGTGGTAAATGCTTTGTCTCAGCAATCTGAAGAGGATTGTTCAGTCTTTGCCTTATCCTTACTAGCCACAAGATGGCTTGACAAAGCACAACATGAATGGTTGGACCATGACACAATTAGACACCTGATCAAAAAGCTACAAGAAGACCGAAACCACCCACTTGGTTATACATGGAACCACAATATTTTGAGGTATAAGGAGTGCATCTTTCTCACCTCAAATTCAACCTTGGAACCATGAATCTTAGAGGAATTACATTCATTTACCATAGTAGGCGACTCAAGGTTTCATAAAGTTTATGAAAGAATAAGTGCTATTTCTTCTCAGAATGCATGAAAAAGAATATACCCTCCTTTGTTGTAGCCTGCAACACGTGCTAACGACATAAGGGTGAAACAGTGAAGTCACTAGGTGCTTTGCAACCACTTCTCATACCCAACCATATATGGACGAACTTCTCTATGGATTTCATTATGGGGCTTCCTAAGGCATACAATAAAACAATCATTATGGTGGTAGTCAATTGTTTGACCAAATATGCCCACTTTTGTGCCTTACCACCAACTTTAACACCCTCACTGGTGGCACAAGTCTTCATGGATCAAATTTTCAAGATCCATGGCATGCCCACTTCTATTGTCTCTAATCGTGACCCCACTTTAACCAACAAGTTTTGGCAGGAGTTGTTTCAACTTTAGGGCACTCAATTGAATCTCAACACAACATATCACCCCCAAATGGATGGTCAAACGAAAGTGGTCAATAAATGCTTAGAAACCTACTTGTGATGTGTTGCATTAGACAAGCTACACCACTAGGCCCAATGGATCCCTCTAGTCGAATGGTGGTATAATATCACCGATCATGGCTCCACAAAGATGACACCATATGATGCAGTGTATGGCCAAAACCCCTTATCAATGATTTCCTATCTACCAAGTACCTCTTAGGTTTAAGCAATGGACAACACACTCCGCACTAAAGTAGACATTCTCCACATCATTAAAAACAATCTAGTTCTAGCTTAAAACATAATGAAACAACAAGTTGATCAATATCGCTCTGAGTGCTCCTTTGAAGTGGAGGATCAAGTGTTTATTCTCCTCCAACCTTATAAACAGACATCCCTCAAGGCCCATCTCCATTAGAAGCCTGCTCTGAAGTTTTATGGACCCTGCACCATCCTCCAACACATTGGATAGGTGGTCTACAAGCTTGTTTTGCTAGACTACTCCAAGATTCACCTAGTCTTCCATGTCCGTTGCCTCAGAAAAGTGGTGGGGTCTAATTGTAAAGTTCATACCAGCTTACCAAAACTGGATGAGGAAGGTTTCATTTGGTTTCAGCTGGCTACAATTTTGGCTTCAAGTAAATGATAATTGAGACAACGTACAACCAAAGAAGTTTCGATCCAATGGAAAGATTTGATGCCAAAAGAAAACCAACTAACATTTTGCAACAAGTTCCACACCTCTAGCGTTGAGGACAATGTTGTTTTGAAGGGGGAAGGCATGTTAGGGTCCTACCCTAACTCATTTTACTTTAGGAGTTAGTCACACAATTGTATAAAGCCATATTATCTTTGAAATAAGGCCGAGTAAGTTAGCGTTCATCAATCAATGTAAAGAGGGTCTCTTTATTAATTAAGACCCACTAGGAAGTTGTATTTGGTAATCATTTGACCATGTCAAGTAATTAGGATTTTAAATCTGAGAAGCCTCTCTAAAGAGCTACAAGGCTATGAAGAGTTTTGTTGAGTATTATTGTAACATAGCTTTGCTCACATGAAAGGTCGGCCTACACCAAGAGGCCCATGAACAATGCTTCGATAAATTTTCTCTTAATATAAAGCTCATATTCTACCATCTTTATCTTTTGATTGTCTAATATTTCTTGTTATGCTCTATAATTTATGGTTTATTACATCTTAACCTCTTTATGGGCTAAAGAACACCACAAGTTCTCCACTCTTCCTGGCACTCCCATGAAGGAGTCACATCCAATCCAATTCTGATACCATGATAAAAATAAAGGAAAAACTCACCGTCACTGCTTCTATATAAAATGTAAGATACACACAAATTCTTCAATGTTTTCTTTATTCATGTATTCACTTATTTATAGAAAAACGGACTTGTAGACCCCTACTAAGACTTCAATTACAATAGTGACTCACTGCTCTATTTTAACTCTTTAGATTACCGCTAATCATTCTTAACAGCACTTATACATGAGTTGCCTATATTCTAAAACAAAGATCCCTAAATAATAGCCTATTATATAACTAACTGAAGCATTATTCTCCAACATGAGGAAGTAAATTGTGGCACAAGGGCTGTGAATCTTCTCTCCTTCAAGTACATATTTTAGATGTCTATTTTCTTGTGCACACATATGCAATGATAAGGCTGAAAGTTTTACAAAATAGATTTGGGGAACCTCAAGAGATGAAATCAAGTACTTGAGATGGAATTTTTAAGTGTTGTAGAGTACAGATTTTTTAAATTTTCAATTATTATGGTAAAGATTCATCTTCTCTCCTTCAAGTACATATTTTAGATGTCTATTTTCTTGTGCACACATATGCAATGATAAGGCTGATAAGGCTGAAAGTTTTACGAAATAGATTTGGGGAACATCAAGAGATGAAATCAAGTACTTGAGATGGAATTTCTTAAGTGTTGTAGAGTACAGATTTTTTAAATTTTCAGTTATTATGGTAGAGATTCATTCTTATTATTTCTATGACTCTTTTCTGAAGCATTAGAACACTGAGAAAATGAATAAGGTGCTAACAAATATAGGCATAAGTATACAAATAATACAATCAATACTTGATGCTAAAACGAAAAAATGGATTTGTAAATAAGATGCTCATAAATTGAAAGACATGACTCAGCTTTAAAAAGTCACAATTATGATGGTCTCCATGATCCACCTGTAACTACACTCAATCAATGAAAATACATATTTCATATATATATATATAAAAGCTACGTGATTGAAAAGGTTCAAACGAGCCATAAGGATTTCATGGGGCTATAACACCCAAGACAAGGCAGTAACTGTTCATTTCAAAATCCTCCTCCTGGAAAAGAGGTTCGATAACAAAGTTCAGCCAGATTCCTGTTTCTGCCAACTTGAAACCAAACTATCTTAAATGGGAATTCACATTTAACCATCCTATAAATTGTAAAAACATTAACAAACTTTCCAGCATACTCAGCTATATTAGTTGTCTTTCGGAATCATCAGAGCCAAATATGTTCAGGTTTAAATGTGATCGACGATTCGACACTGAATAAACTCCATTAGAAATTATCCTTTCAAGCAAAACTAATGGAAAGGTGTGGTCTGGTGATTTCAATGGGGCGTCATTATGACAATGACCCAAGTTCAGACCGCCGCAGGCATAGTGCTTTGATCATGTGTATGAGTTAGCTGATTTTAACGGCCCCAAAGTTAAAGAGGGTTTTACCACAACAACGCATAGTTAGGATTCGTAGACCCTACAGACCAAAAAAGGCATTTACCTTACCAAAAAAACAAATGGAAAAGAATACGACAACTAGCTGATATCCTTTTCACTGTAGAAAGTCACAAGTACGAAATGAAAATGTAGTTTAACATTGGTTCATACCTTTGATGTAAAGTGAGAATACAATTTGGTCTTTATTCAGCTTTATCAAAAAGAAGCTTGTTATTTGCCACCAATCTTCTCGTCCCAGTTTTCCAAAAGAACCACAGAATAGAAAATTGATACACGAAACCAACAAAACCAAAGCTTAATCTCCCATCCATGTTTCATGCAATTTAGGACAGACCAAGAACCTTCCCGGTTGCAAGATCTACATCTATGTCAAAGAAGCAAGGTCGAGTAGGCAGTCCAGGCATGGTACTCATGGTTCCTATTAAAGGATAAATAAATCCTGCCCCAACACTAGCTCTCACATCCCTGATGGGTAATATAAACCCTGTGGGAGCCCCTTTTAATGAAGCGTCATGTGAAAAGGAATATTGTGTCTTTGCCATGCAGATTGGTAGTCCTGAAAAGCCTTGGCTGGTGTATACTTCAATCTGTTTCTCAGCCTTTATTTATACAGAAAAAGCTCAGATAAGAGATATGTAAGACTCCAACATTATATAATAAAATGATATGATATCCAACTTTATATAATAAAATGATATGATATCCATGATATGTACACAAGCACAAGAATAATGGGACATAGAAGGTTACCTGCTCCGAATACTCTACTCCAGCTGCTCCATAGGACTTTGCAATCAAACCAATTTTCTCCTTGATACTGCAGTCCAAATTATATAAAAACTGCAAAGATCGCTTATGGTTCTCACATGCTCTCTGAACTGCAATGCCTAGATCCACCTGCAATTAATTTGAAACAAAAGTTGATTGAAGCTCCTGCAGAAAATTAAAACATTTCAAGTAGCTCCATTTTTGTTTAGTAAAAGCATTAAAGAAGGGAATAGTGTACTGACTGCTCCTGCCCCACCATGGGCATGATGTGTGCAAACAACAGCTTCAAAGGCACCAGCTTCCAATGCAGCATTTCTTACAGCCGTGACCTCAGCGTGTGTGTCAGTGGCAAACATATTGATCGCTACCACAACATTAACTCCATACATTTTGGTGTTTTCTATGTGTTTGGCTAGATTTATGCAGCCCGCTTCGACTAGTGCAATGTTCTCTGTGACGTAAGCACGATCTAATGGTTTTCCAGCTACTACCGCTGGTCCTCCACCATGCATTTTGAGAGCCCTTACTGTGGCCACAAGAACAACACACTGAGGTGTCAAACCACTGTATCTGCATTTTATATTCATGAACTTCTCTGTACCAATGTCAGCACCAAATCCTGCCTCAGTCACAACGAATCCTCCTTGGCCTACTAACTTCAGCGCAATCTTGTCTGCCAAAATAGAAGAATTTCCATGAGCAATATTGGCAAAAGGACCAGCATGAACAAGCACTGGCGTGCCCTCAAGAGTTTGCATCAGCGTGGGATGAATTGCATCTTTCATGAGCACAGTTAAGGCACCGCCAACACCAAGATCATCGGCAGTAACTGGATCTCCTGCCCTACTATTTCCTATCACCATTTTCCCAAGCCTTTCTCTCATGTCCGCAAGAGAAGTTGTAAGGGCTAAAACAGCCATGATTTCACTAGCTACAGCTATATCAAAACTAGTTTGTCTTACCATTCCTTTCTCATCTGGGCCTTGACCAATCGTAATTTTCCTTAGGAAACGGTCATTGACATCCATCACTCTTCTCCAAGTAATGGATTCCGGATCGATGTCAAGCCTAGCAAATCTCGTTATCTCCTCGGGGGTGAGATCATTAGGATCATCCTTATCAATGCCCAGTTTCTCTAGACGTTTCATCATGATTTTTGCAAAAGTCCGTTTTCCTTCTTTGTTTATGGGGCATAGTCTATTAAATAGAGCATTGTCTGCTTGGGTTGTCTCGTGAAAAATCCGTGTATCAATAGCAGCTGCAAGAAGATTGTTTGCAGCTGTAATAGCATGAATATCTCCTGTCAAGTGTAAGTTGAATTCATCCATGGGAATGACTTGACTGTATCCTCCCCCTGCAGCTCCTCCTTTTATTCCAAAGGTTGGTCCTTGACTCGGTTGACGGAGGCATGTCACAACCTGCATCAGATAAGAAGGTCAGTGTTTAGCACTGCACACACATATCAGAGTGACAGACTAACTAGAGGAGAGAGGCTCATCTATAACCAAGAGATTACCCAGACAACCCTTGAAAGTTGGTGCACATCCAATGGCAGTAACTCTGTCCAACAAGGTGGGAAGTCTATCTGCCATCGAATGTGCAACCAGTCCAGTCCCGTCAAGCCCAGGCTGGGTAATCTCTTCCTCTCTTCCAATGAATTTCCCCATGCACAAGCAATATAATTTTGATATACAACCATTGACCAACCTAAAGGATTAGCCCTGGAAACAAGATGCGACTACTTTGTCCTCTTCAATCCTCCTTGGCATGAGCAATGCAATGATCAAAAGCATCAAGAACATCTCTTAAAGCTAGGCCATCAATACAACAGCTGGAACTTACAAAAATATGACTCC
Source organism: Pseudotsuga menziesii (assembly GCA_001517045.1). Classification (NCBI taxonomy): domain Eukaryota; kingdom Viridiplantae; phylum Streptophyta; class Pinopsida; order Pinales; family Pinaceae; genus Pseudotsuga; species Pseudotsuga menziesii. Next base: position 407,308 of record LPNX011197969.1, read on the forward strand.
CTGATCTTCTATATGTATATTTGCTGTTCTCAGCTATGTTACCAGAAACGTAACGGCCACACTCGTTTCCTGGTAAAAACGGCATAGAAATGAGAACCATACGGAAAACGCCGTTTTCTATGGCCGTTTCCGTTTTTAAGAGGCTGAAACCGTTTCTTAGGGAACGATCGTGGCCAGTTAAAGACTCAGAAAACCTAACCTAAACTGGAAGGAAGCAGGGTGGCGCCTTTTAAGAGATTGCACTCTCTTCTCTTCTGTACTTATTATTGTGTTAATTAATTAATGAACGCACTTTCGTATTAGCAAGTATGTTTGAATCTTACGATTGCAGAGAACGGACATAATACCATATAAAATACAATAATGGATTTTACAATTCCATCCGGCTTGTTAAATAAATAAATTGGTTGGTATCGTTTCTTGTTCTCATCGCTTCATAACCTTGTATTCATATGTAGCTGCACGAGGAGGGTATTGGTGCCCCGCCCGGTTTCTTCTCATTTAAAATAAGTTTATTATTGGAAGTCACTCCAAATCTGATGATTTCTTTTGGCATTGTGTTTTATTTTTAGGATAATAAAGGCTATAATTGTGAGTTTTCTTTAGCTTTTTAGACAGTAATAGCACAAACACTGTTTGAATAATCTTCTTGCTTGATTAGCAGCTGTTAAAATTAATAATTTTTGGTTAACAACTCTTGAAATTAATAATTAAAATTATTAAAATTTTATTGAAGTTAAATTTAGTAAATATTAATGAATTTATCATATATTAATAGCATATTTTAAAATAGAAAAGGAGGTTTCAGAAGATTTAATTAGGGTAATTAGTGATGAATATAAAAAATTAAAATAAGTCAAAAAAATTGTGTTACTTTTTTTATCTATTTATTTAATTATTTTAATTGTTTGTAAGACCGGTCTAGTTACAAAAAAATTGTTTGGCCAATGTTACAAAAAAATTTATGATCTATTTCTACATTCAAGTCAAATCTTTATCACTAAAGCTATTAAAAGAGTCTCTGCAATCTTCCAACTCTTCTTCATCTTCAATATTATTATTTTTTCTCTCTCCTCGTTTCTTATATGTGCGAAACCTGTAGACTACGTTTCTCGTACCGTTCTCGTTTCTCGTTCCGTTTCCCGTTTCTCGTTTCTGGTAACATAGGTTCTCAGTGATTGGCAGCAAATTTTTAATACTTGTAAGAAATGAAGCCATCCATCAATCAACTGCAATATCTAAGAATTGCGACTTTTATATTGATGTTCTTCAAGACAATTAAATGATCCAGGGGACAAACTATTGAATTCAAAGCCCTTTAATTTCCTCCCTTCGGTTCTGTATACTATTTAGGTTTTACATACCAATAAAATGAATAAAACCACTCAGTAATGTGGGGTGTTCACGGATCAGCCAACGAAAAGCATGTCATTCAATCAATCTTCGCAACCAAAGACTTTGCCTGTCTAAGATGAAAACAGAAGGTGAGAGGGTGACCTTTTGGCCCAAGTGGGCACCAAGTGCTTGACATAGGCCGACAGTTGTGGTGGACTTTCCTTCTCCTAAAGGGGTGGGGGTAATTCCTCCAACCACCACATAGAATCCATCAGGGGAATGCTGTAGCTCCTCTGCCACATTCACGAGAACCTGCAATTCCAGTAAGTTACAATACAATCATATTCAACTCGACCAAATGCAAAATAGGCTGTGGATCTACAACTAGTATGACAATTAAGAACATCTGTCAAAGAGAAGGAAAGTGAGAGTGGGCATCAATCCATTTAGGTTGTTGTTGATAATTAGATGAGGAGGGGGCGTTTCTGGGAGGAAATGAAAGCAACAAACAAAGAGTTGAAAGATCAAACCTTGGCCTTGCATCTTCCATACAGCTCGTAATGTTGGGGTTGAAGGCCGAGCTCGTGCGCAATGGCCGATATGTGATGGGGTTCTACAGAGCTAGCGATGTCGATGTCGGCAGGCACAGGGCTCACCACCTGAATCTTTCTAAGAGTCCCGCTAGTAGAGGAGCAGGTTGCCATTGCCTTCTTTACCCGATGATGAGATGCCAATCTTCTTTCCCGGCCTTGCAAAAACTGAACTTTAAAGTTTGGGCCTTTCTGCTCATCCAACTGGGTGAACCAAGTCTTCACATATCTTACATAACCGCGATTATAGGCCCCACAATCATTCAAACGCCAGTACCCGGCAAGAAAAGTCGGAAATAGGTGGGTCAAAATAAGGTTAAGGTATTACTTTTTCTTTCATCCGCTTTTTAAGGGTGTAACCTAAACGTCTTACTTTACGGATTTTTTTAATCCTGAGGTTTTGAAAATGTTGAAATTACATAATTGTTTTTTGAAGGAATAAAAGACAACTTTTTATTAGAGAAAGCTTTCTCAAAAATTATATAATTGGTTTAATTGGTTTACATGGTTGAAATTACATAATTTAAATGTTTATATTGATTTTATTTTTAATCCTGAGATTGTTGAAAATGTTGAAATTACATAATTGATTTTTTTAAGGAATAAAAGACAACTTTTTATTATAGAAAGCTGTGTCAAAACTATATAATTGGTTTACATGGATGAAATTACATAAATTAAATGTTTATATTGATTTTATTTTTAATCCTGAGATTGTTGAAAATGTTGAAATTACATAATTGGTTTTTTTCAAGGAAGAAAAGACAACTTTTTATCATAGAAAGCTGTGTCAAAATTATATAATTGGTTTACATGGTTGAAATTACATAATTTAAATGTTTATATTGATTTTAAAGGTGTTGAATTTATTTTTACAATAAAAAATATAATTTAAATAATGAAAATTTGTGATTAAAAAACAAAATCTCACAATTCCAATAAAAATGAATTTAAAAATTTAAAACGTATTAACTCCTTTTTTAAATAAGAAAATTAAAAAAACTTTTTAACAATTAAAAATTAAAAATAGTAGTCTATTTGTTAGACTTTTGGATTTTTGGGTGATTTTTAATCGGAATCCAATGATTTTTTTTACAAAATCTTAATTTTGAAGTGTTTAAATCATGTTTTTGAATTTATAAATAGTTTCGTCATCCTCAAATACCTCAGGGGCACCTAAATTGTGCAAGTTTAATAACTATCATATGTTTTTTCAATAATTAATCTAAAATTTGTAAGGTATTATGTAAAAGACTAACCCAAAAAATAGCTAGGAAAAAGTTGAAAACGTCTAACATTTAGACTACTCTTTAAAAATCCCTCCTTGAATTGTTCAAATTCCAATATACAACTCTCGTGCCATCAAAACCTCTAATAATCCAACCTAGCTCCAGTATTATGGTATGGGTTGAGATATATTGGGAATCGATTTAAGCTTTTTGGTCCACATAGGGCCCTGACCAAAGTAGAGGTCTTCAATTAACATATTTGAAGAGAGTGAACCGGCAATCCTTAACAAATATACTATGTAGTGGGAGAAAAGCCAGTCATAACACTAAGTAATGGAAGATTTGGTAAGAAATTGATAAAGAGTTTAGGCATTTGTTGTAGGAGCCTAGTCGGTCTTGTCGACTAGTAAGCATAATCGACTAGTTAGTCGAGTTGGTTGACTACTTGGTTGGCTGGATTGACCAAGACACTCAAAGATGTTATAACTACCTCTTTGATTATAAACATATATAAAAGCATGAATTTGTGTGTATAGCAGGTAGTTGTTGTTGGCTCATTGATCTTAATATAATAGGCTCTTTGATGTTGGTTCCACTATTACTTTTATCTTATTCTCTCCTTCTCTCTGTGTGTGTGCTTATATATTACTGTGTTGTATATTATGTCTAGTTATGCATACTACCGGTAACTATTTATGTGTAATCTCATCTATTAGAACATTGGTTATTTTGTCAGTAGTACATTACCTGGGATATGTAAAATAGCAAAGCCATGCATAGATGTTTAGTGAGGAAGATATTTGTGAGTGGTGGAATAGAAAAGTTCAAAACTACTTGAAAACTTATGCCAGAAGAAATCGACTAACATTTGTAGAAGTAGTAGCTATATTTTCCACAAAACAAATGAAATATTCCTGGAATTTGTCCCCTGGGAGATAAAAAAAGTTGTTGGATAGCCTAGTTAATTAACAACACAACTAAAAACAAGAATTTGTTGTCGAAATTGAACAATGGTAGTCAAACAAATCTATACAAGTGGGCAAAACAAATTGTCAATGAGTTTTGTGAAGAGCAAGCAAACAAAAAATGAACATCTATAGAAAGCGTCACAAGAAGATTTTATGTTGACTTGCATGAAAACTTCATTTGCACAATACCAATATCACTACACAAATTCCTCATAGAAAAAGGTGTTGGCCATATAGTAGAAGCATGACCTTTGATTCGCACTCTGCTTACAAGTGACTAGAAGGAAAAAAAAGAGTAGGAATACCTTCTGAGCAAATAATTATAATGGCTACCATCGTCAATCACGAGTAAGCCTGGGTCGACAATGGAGAGGAAGAACAACCATGATATTCCTTGATCAACCAGAACCCTATTTGACTCGAGGATGAAAAAGACAAAGCATAGTAACGATGCCTAGAAAATTACAATCGCATGAACGAGAATATATGCTTGATGAAGAAAACAAGAAGAGAGCACAAAGAATGATGGAGGGGTACAAACCCTCGCTCGAATTGCAAAAGTTGTAGACATACAAAAAGGAAGAAAAGGAGAGTAGAAATGAAGGAATCTATAGACATGTGCCAACCGAATTCATTAGAGAAAGGCACAAAGTGTTGGGTCTATAGTATACCAACCCTACCTAAGTCTTGTGTGGATCGACTAGGTGTGGAAGATGAGATAACTACGATGGTTCTAGATGACCTAATCCATGAGGAACAATGGGTCAGCAATCGACTAACCATACCTGAGTTGAGGAATGTTCGACCATATGCGAAATAGGAAGTTGACGTGACAGTTCCCAATTTAGAAGAATAATTGCAAATGGTCGAAACAAGCCGTGAGGATCTACACACCTCACAAGATGAAATGAAAATAAATGATTATCCTCCTATGAATTCTATCGGATCAAACACTTTCATAGCTAACCAAATTTCGAGGAATCATTTATGTATCAAACTTGGTGCTTACTCGGTATGGAGTCGATCAACTAGATGAATAAGGACAAGTAATAAAAAATATATTGATTCAAAGTTTAGAAAGAGAGGGGAATTGGATAAGTATAACCCCCAAAAATTGTTGAAATTATTTGATTGTTCAATTTGAGGATCTCATGAAAATGCCCCCTTTGCTGAATTTAATATATGAAGAAACTAAAACAATAGAAAGTGAAAGCTGAAGCGAAGAGACATGACCAAGAATGAATGGTTTCATTGAGTATAAAGATAAATATTTACAAGTAGACGGCCTTAAAGTTGTTGCTAAAATAAAAAAAACACACAAATCGAACTACAACAGTTGAATACATGATTTAGTCGACTCTTATGATTCAGTTAACCCTTGTGATCCAATCGATCCCCTTGATTCAATTGACCTCATTGATTCTATTGACTCAACAACGTTCATTGAACAATAATCAACCACCATGTCCATCTCCTCCCTTAAACTCTATTAGTTCCACAAAAAAGCCTTGCAATACCACTGGAAATCTCCATCCTTATGAGGGAAATGAAGACCCAAAGGTACACTGTTGGTGCATTTGTGAGAATATTTGGGATTCTCAAAATATCTCAAATGAAACAAAATAAATGGCACAAGTCATTGGAGCACTTAGGAAAAGGGCATTCACATGGTTCATAAACTATATAGAGAACCAAGCAAAAACCAAAGATGAAATCATACAAGCATTCTTTCATTTTTTAATAACATGGGATCTCAAGCATCTGGTTGCATGGACACTTAAAGAGACAAAACAAATGCGAGGAGAATCAATAAGAAACTATGATAAAAATTTCAAGGATTTTCTTAATCAAATCCCACACACAATTGGTGTCGAACTTTTAGTTTAGTGGTTCATGGTTGGATTGTTGCAAAGAATAAGGGCCCCTATATGAATGCATGAAATAATAACATATGAAGATTCTCTAAAAAAATCACAACAAATTGAATTTGATGACGATGGCTTGACCATACTCTCATACATACATTTAGAAGAAAAAATGGAAACTATGCAAAGATCTATCTGAGAACTTCTGTTAAGGAGATTTGACTTATGGTGCACCATATGTAAGAATTATAGGCATGCCAAGGATGATTGTAAATAAAGAGAATCGATTGAGAGGCACCAACATGTTCAGGTGGTTCAAACATAATGTTATTGTGAATTATGTGAAAGTGTGTTGAACCAATTCACATGAGACTATCCCTATAATTTAAGGAATACAAAATCCAAGTCGTGTGCCATTTGTGAAGAGTCTTCTCATAATATAGTTGAATGTCAACTCAATGGGAAAAACCAATCAAATTACCAAAAAGTGTATCACACTCGAGAAAATGATCATAGTAAGAGAAATGGTGTATATGGAGGCAGAGGTAGAGGAGGATACAGTGGTCGTGATAAATATGAAGAAAGAGGAGGTCGACATGGCGATAAGGGAATATTTGAAAGAAAATAGTGTTTTGCATGTTATAAGGAAGATCACTTAAGTATAGATTGCCCTCTAATATACAGAATAGACTTGAAATTCTATACTAAATGTGGAGTCAGAGAACACTCTTTAGATTATTTCCCTGTTATCCTTGAAAATATAATGAACAAAAAGAATGTAAACCTACTCCAAAGCATTCCTAAACATAAATCCCTGAATTCAAAAAACCTACATGTAGTCCCAAGAGTTGAACCTAAAAACAATGAAAATATAGCTCGTCAAAGTAGTTAAAAAGGGAAAGAACAATATCTAGATAAAAATAAATAAAGATAAATATTTAAAGAAACCATCAATTTGATCGATGAATTATCCAAAGAAGAAGAGCTACAAAAATAAAAAAAGGTCCAGAGTTGACTAGAAAACATTGTTGCACTTAATGAGTTTCTTAACTTGGTAAGTGAAGAAGAATCCATCTTCCAACTCCTAGAACTGCAGGAGAATTTAAAAGATTACAAAGGAGAAAGAAAAGTTATGAAAAAACTATGTCACTTAAACCAGGATGACAAAATCGTTGAGGACTTTGTCTCACAAGTCAACTTGGGTCAACTTGGAAATAAAAGCTTGTTTCTTCTAGGAAGTTGTATTCAATTATGGGTCATAAGTGAATATTCTAACAAAAGACACATAGATCAGACTGGAGAGACCTAATCTCATCAGGTTAAGGAGCTTTCTTAATCTAGCAGAAGATTTGTTGAACCCATCAGATTACTAAAAAATATTGAAACAAATATCATGGTAATTAGACTGGAAGTTGACTTGAAGGTGATAGACTTGAATGAAGGAATGTCAACATATCTAGATCTAGTTAATCATCCATGGGGAATAAAAATGAAAGCAACCATATCCCTTGAAAAAGATAGAATTTAATTAAAATGGAATGGAAGAATATTAGCTATTCCCTTGGACCCAGAAGAAGACAAGCCCTAGTCAGAGTCATGCAATGATGATGCATATATTTGAAAACTTTACTATTTGATACAAGGTATTGAAGATTGTGTCGAACCAAATAATCAAGGATAATTTCACTTAGAAACACTGCTCTCAATTAGACAAAACTCCAACACAAATTTGTATGAATGACATATGGCGAACTATGAAGTAAGAGCAAGACACTATTGGAAGATTAAATCCATACCTATTTTTTTTAAACATGTGTTTCCATCCGATCTATATTGATAGTCGAAGAAAAGAAAATTCGACAATACCCTAGTTGGATAACAACATACATGGAATCGACTAGCTTTCCAATGTTTAGATACAAAGAAAGGGGTTCCCCTCTAGACCATGTAGACAAGGTATCAAAAAATATGGGAGCACAAGGATGATTGTGAACCCTTGTCCATTTGTTTACATGTTAGACAACTCAATGGTGGGGTATCCATTCCCCATGACTTCAAACATGAACTACAACAACCACTTATTTTGTCGAAATATTTGGTGGAAATAAATCCAAATGACAACTCAAATCGTCAACTTTAAACCCAGTTACAATCCAAAAAGTCATATTGAATAATGTGAGCGTGAATGACGTCAAATTATCTACCAAGATGAAAGAATTTGGTCGCATTTGATCCCAAATACCTTGGAAGACGTGTTGAATAAATGGAACGTTTTTTTCAACATGATGGTTGTAAATGGTTGTTAACTTTCCATATCTAACATCATAAAATGAAGAAAAAATAAAATTGTCCAATAATGGAAAACCATATTAAAATGACACATCCAATACATCAATGTTGAAATAAAACATGTACATGTCACTCTTCATTGCCATCGCCCTAATTATAAACTTCACTTGGCATGATGACATTGTTGTTCTAAAAAATATATTTTGATATATATCCATGTCTTAATACAAACCATGAATCCCCATCCAACACATCTCGCTAAAAAACACTTGGTTGCAATGTTTTGGGAAAACATAAGGTTCCTTGTGATAAAAGGTTAGGATATGTTGATTATGAATACAAGTTGATGGATATATAGGTTGAAAATGATTTCCAACATGGTATTCTTCCACACCTACTTCTTTCTTGTCCCCACCTAACTTTACATACATAATCCTTATATTTGATGCACACAATTTTCCATTAAACAAACATCCTTACCACTTTATCTTTTTCATTACAGGCATACATTTTTGAAGGCATTTAATATAACAAGTTTGTTTTGGGATAAATCGCTTGCTTTGATCATGGTATGGATAGTCATGATAAATAAGTTCCAACTATAGCTACATATTGAAAAATAAAGACAAGTTTTCTTTCTAGGGCCGCCACTAAAGAGTTCCTATTGTTTGAGAATGGTGTGATTGATTGGGCACTAGTTTCTTACGAGAATGGGAATTTCGATGGTCTTAATAGATTTTTTTTATTGACTTGTGATACAATGAGCCTATGGTGTGACATTATGAACATGTTTGTTTGGAATGGGATGCACAATGGGACTATGTGTCTATATGATCACGGGCTATGTCATTCATTTTGATTGCTATGTATATCTTTGAAATTCTTAACCAAGAATATCTTCCTAGTTTCTATAACTAACAAAGGTCTCTTGTAGGAACATTCAAGAATTGACAACAATGATTGATATGTATAAATTTTAAATGGTTATTCAAGAATCAACAATTACAATCACCATCATGTAGACAATGATGATGAAGAAGACGCTGATGATGATGGCAATGATGCTCTGATGATGATGAGGAGGAGGAGGAGGAGGAGGAGGATAGAGATGATGATGATCATGTTGATGCTGATGATGATGATGCCAATGATGATGACAATGTTGATCATAATCATGTTGATGATGATAATGAAGAGGATAGAGATGATCGTGACAATGATAATGATGATGATGATGACAATGATGATGATGATGACAATGATGATGATGATGATGAGGATGGAAATGATGATGATGATGATGATGATGATGTTGATGATGATGATGATTTTTTTGTTAATGATGATGCAAATTATGATGAAATTGATGATAACCATCATGTCAACAATGTTTATGAAGAGGATGGTGATAATGATGACAATGATGATTATGATGATGATGTTGATAATCATGATAAGGGCCATGATGAAGATCATCATGTTGTTGTTGATGATGATGTTGTTGACGGTCATGATGTTAACAATAATGATCACCATCATGTTAATTATGATTATGATGATGACGATGAGAATGGTGATTTCCATGATGATGATGATGATGACAATGATGATCATCACAATGATAATGATGAGGATGGAGATGATGATGAGGATGTTGATGTTGATGTTGATGCTGATAATGTTGTTGTTGTTGCTACCGATGATGATGACAATGATGTTGTTGACTATGATGATCATAATCATGTTGACAATGATGATGTGGTAGATGAAAGTGATGATGAAAATGATGATCCATGATGATGATGCGGATGGAAATGGTGATGGTGATCATGCTAATGATGAAAATGATGTTGTTTATGATGATAATGTCAATGATTATCATCATCATGTTGATGACGATGATGAATATGATGGTAATGATGATGATAATGGCAATCATGATGATTATGAGGAGGAGGAGGATGATGGAAATAATGATGACGATCATCATAACATTCTATCTAACTCTAGTGTGTATCATATTTGATTAAGAATAATGGCCAAAGCTGCTTTTATTTCGCAAATAAGTTTTTTTGATTGGTTAGAATTCGGCCCATGGCCCAACAAATATTATTTTTATTGGAAATACGGTGGATGAGTTAGAAATTGAAAAAATATTTATCCAGAAAATTAGATATCCGGTCAGTTTCCAAGAAAGAAGTTGGGTCACACGCAGGTTGAACATGATTTAGGCACCAAAATTTCTGACTGGGGGTGGGTTAAGAGCAGGTTACAAATCTCCAGAATCTACATCACATTAAATAAGCGTTGTCTGGAACATTATTAAACCAAGCTTGATTCACATTATGTACCTGCATCTTAACTACGTACCTAGATATTGAGTTAAGATGTATGTATGTAGTTATTTTGAATATGTGAATCAAGCTGTTCAATTTGATCTCTAATTTGGTAAATAACTTCAAAAAATTCCATGGATGGAATTGAGAGAGTTACTTAAACAACTCATTAGCCTAGCTTTGTTAAAAAAATATACTCCAATCTGCCATTGTTAAGAAAAATATACTGCAGTCTACCATTGTTAAGAAAAATATACTGCAGTCTGCCATTGAATATACACCAGGTACTTTCTCTATATTCAGTTTTATTGAAGTTACCTCATTCTAAAGAATCAAGTCTTCGGGATTTGTTCCGGTTGGAAAAGTACTTCTCAATCTTCTGACGATGACAAATTGACAATGTACTTAGGGTAGGGAATGTAAGCCATGGTAGAAAGTCCCATTATGGATTGCAGTAATTTATGAATATCATTTTCTGACAGTCTATAAGGGGCTAGTATAACGATGAAAATAATTTACAATTTTGTTAGTCATCTAATTTTCTAAAATTCTAAATGGCGGTTTTCGTTTTCCCATACCTCAGCCTTTCATACATGTCCTGAACTAATTGAGTGTAAAATACGTCATTTAATCTTATAAACCTATAAATGCCAGTTTTTTCTTTTCCATATCTGTCATATACATTCATAATTTTCAACTGAGTGTCAAATGTGTCACTTAAAAAGGAATTTTTTTCTACAGACCATCAAATTCTATGATTCGATGAACCTGAATCGAGTCAGATTCTGACGGCATTGAGAATGATTGCATCACCCAGACGTGAACTCAACATTTCCTCATGATTAACAAATTTTTCCCACCTTTCAATTATTCGAAGGCCCAACACAGTACACATATCCAGATTTGGACCGACCCCATGGATTCCTTCCTAAAAGCTACAGTCAATTACCAATCATGCTGCTTCTTATGGAATATTGATAAATATGGGTCACTGTTATCAGTAGGCTATGTATTGACTCCATTCTCTATGTTCATTAATTTTTGTCCAGTATGGCCGTGGATGTGCGCAAATTTGAGTTCATTGATAGTATGAGTGAAATGGGTAGAATTGGAAAGAATTGAAGACAGTCTCATCTGGGTTCGATAGCTTTGACTGACAGTTCCTCGCCATCTTATCGTTTTTATGTTCATTTTGCAGTCATTTCCCATCACTCAGTGAAGTCTTTCCTGCACTGATTCAACACCTTGTCCCTCTTCAACAACCCAAGAATTCCCTCTCAGTGGCATAGCAGGATTGATTTATTCAATTCCATGTTTTAATGTGTCCATATCAAATGGGTATTGCATGTTGTTTTCCACGAAGCCATTTTTGTCTCAGCATTTCTCTCTTCCTTATCATTTCTTCTTTCATTGGCATTTCCCTTTTCTTCTTTTGAGACCTCTCATGTAATGTGTATCATTGTTATAATTCTTCTCTTCCCACATCTTCCATCCAGATCACTGGAATGCAACTTCCTCTTCCACTCCCTTTCTACCCTTGGTGTTGATACATTTCCACTTCAGCCCTGTTTTTCTCCCTGTGTTGCATTTCCATGTTAGCCTTATTCCACAGTAGTTGGTATCCTCGTTTGAATCCAAGAAAGTACAGTAGAGGACGTGTTGGCTTGAGGGTGAATCAACATTTCAGTTTCACTCTAATGAATTCCACTTTTAACATGGTCAATTTGACCCTTGAGGTCTATAAATAGAATGTAATAGGTAGTAGGAACATTTATTATTAAAGGAGTTGTTTGATGTTATTGATTCAATTGTAAACTATCCCTTTGCTCCGTAATGAAAGCATAATATAATAAAAAATGCTCTTGGGCCCCTTTTAAAACTTTCTTGAGTATCGATCTGGTTAAATTTTGTATTGTCTCTGTTTTTTCTTGGGAATGTATTATATATGTTATGTTCTCATTTATTTATTTCTGTAAGGAAGGATGATGATTTATATTATAATAAAATAGATACAGATGATACAAATTTGCAGATCCATGAGACTGGTTTCCAAACAACTATCCAATTCAAACTCTTTTCTAAGTTGTCCCTGTCATGCCAAAATTCTATAAATACAAGATTTACTAGAGAAACTACGATTCCTGTGAACAAGAAACCAACATTTATAGTTGTTCTGTTTTCATTTCAAATGTTGGATGCATTCTTATTTCACAACAGAAGTTTTTATGTTTGAAATTAAAACTATACTAGTCTAATTAGGTTTTTGTATGTCTGAACATACACTATGTAGTTTGAATTAGTGAATTTGGTTTTGTAATGCATGCTGGACGTGCATTTGGGTGAAGCAATCCAAAATTGACTTGCTTCAGTAAAATGCATGCACATGCCTAATTTCTTTTTCAAACTCAAAGAATAAAATATGACTATTTTTTTTATTATTCCTCACCTTTTAGAAGTTTAATATTTCCAATTTTTTACCTGAAAATTCCCCCTTTAGAATGTTTCTCCAAGCAGACATAGTTTTCCTTTAGTGTGCATTTAGTCAAAGAGTTTACAAGTGTGAATAATAGCTTTGCAACAATATTAGAAGAACTTTTTCATGGATAATTAGGCTCAGAAATGTGTGTATGTTCCAAATTCCAAATTTCAGACCTAGAGTGTACTTCGAATGGCATTGGTGTGCATTTTTAGTTCTGGCCATGAAAAATTGGCAAATACTATCAATTTTTATTTTGGATGACTTGGATTTTACTATAGATCAAACAATTTATAGAAATGAGTACAAGAGTTTGTAGAAAAGGTTGGTATGTATATGTTACAGTGCAATTTATTCAATATAACATGAAATGCAGGCCAATGTGTGCATTTCCTTGAGGGACTCAACCCTAATTTTTACCATGTGGAAAACACATAAATTTGGAGTTTCCTTGTAGAGAATAAGTTCTTATGTCTAAAATTTAAACTTTGAAAGCTTATTTAGGTTTTTTATGCCTGAACAGACACTCTGTGGTTTGAATTAGTGAATTTGTCTTTGTAATGCATGCTAGGCGTGCATTTGAGTGAAGCAATCCAAAATTGACTTGCTTCACTAAAATGCACACACATGCCTTATTTCTTTGTCAAATTCAATGAATAAAATATGAGTCTTTTTTTTATTATTCCTCACCTTTTAGAAGTTTAATATTTCTAGTTTTTTACCTGAAACTTTCCCCTTAAGAATGTTTCTCCAAGGAGGCATAGTTTTCCTTTGGTGTGCATTTAGTCAAAAAGTTTACAAGTGTGAATAATAGCTTTGCAACAATACTAGAAGAACTTATTAATGGATAATTAGGCTCAGAAATGTGTATATATTCCAAATTCCAAATTTCATACCTAGATTGTACTTCGATTGGCATTGGTGTGCATTTCTGGTTCTGGCCATGAAAAATTGGCAAATACTATCAATTGTTGTTTTGAATGACTTGGATTGTACTGTAGATCATAGAATTTACAAAAATGAGTACAAGAGTTTGTAGAAAAGGTTGGTATGTCTATGTTATAGTGCAATTTATTCAATATAACATGAAATGCAGGCCAATGTGTGCATTTCTTCGAGGGACTCAATCCCTATTTTTACCATGTGGAAAACACATAAATTTGGAGTTTCCTTACAGAGCACAAGTTTTTATGTCTAAAATTTAAACTTTGAAATCTTATTTAGGGATTTTATGCCTGAACAGATAGTTTGTGGTTTGAATCAATGAATTTGGATTTGTAATGCATGTTGGGTGTGCATTTGGGTGAATCAATCCAAAATTGACTTGCTTAAGTAAAATGCATGCACATGCCTGATTTCTTTGTCAAATTCAAAGAATAAAATAAGAGAGTATTTTTTTTAATTATTCCTCACCTTTCAGAAGTTTAATATTTCCAATTTTTTACCTGAAACTTTCCCCTTTGGAATGTTTCTCCAAGGAGGCGTAGTTTTCCTTTGGTGTGCATTTAGTCAACAAGTTTACAAGTGTGAATAATAGCTTTGCAACAATACTAGAAGAGCTTATTCATGGATAATTAGGATAAAAAATGTGTATATATGCCAACTTCCAAATTTCATACCTAGAGTGTACTTCGATTGGCATTGGTGTGCATTTTTAGTTTTGGCCATGAAAAATTGGCAAATACTATCAATTGTTGTTTTGGATGATTTGGATTTTACTGTAGATCATACAATTTATAGAAATGAGTACAATATTTTGTATAAAAGGTTGGTACGTCTATGTTATAGCGCAATTTATTCAATATAACATGAATGCAAGCCAATGTGTGCATTTCCTCGAGGGACTCAACCCTGATTTTTACCATGTGGAAAACACATAAATTTGGAGTTTCCTTACAGAGAATAAGTTTGTATGTCTAAAATTTAAACTTTGAAAGATTATTTAGGGTTTTTATACCTAAACATACACACTGTGGTTTGAATCAGTGAATTTGGCTTTATAATGCAGGTTGGGCATGCATTTGAGTAAAGCTATCCAAAATCAACTCGCTTCAGTAAAATGCACGCACATGCCTGATTTCTTTGTCAAATTCAATGAATAAAATAAGGGAGTCTTTTTTTTTTATTCCTCACCTTTCAGAAGTTTAATATTTCTAGATTTTTTACCTGAAACTTTCCCCTTTAGAATGTTTCTCCAAGTAGGCATAGTTTTCCTTTGGTGTGCATTTAGTCAAAAAATTTACAAGTGTGAATGATAGCTTTACAAAAATACTAGAAGAACTTATTCATGGATAATTAGGATCAGAAATGTGTATATATGCCAAATTCCAAATTTCAGACATAGAGTGTACTTCGATTAGCATTGGTGTGCATTTTTAGTTTTGGCCATGAAAAATTGGAAAATATTATCAATTGTTATTTTGGATGACTTGGATTTTACTAAAGATCATACAATTTATAGAAATGAGTACAAGAGTTTGTAGAAAAGGTTGGTATGTCTATGTTATAGTGCAATTTATTCAATATAACATGAAATGCAGGACAATGTGTGCATTTCCTCAAGGGACTCAACCTTGATTTTTACCATGTGGAAAAGACATAAATTTAGAGTTTCCTTACAGAGAATAAGTTTTTATGTCTAAAATTTAAAATTTGAAAGCTTATTTAGGTTTTTTTATTCCTGAACAGACAGTCTATGGTTTGAATCGGTGAATTTGGCTTTGTAATGCATGTTGGGCATGCGTTTGAGTGAAGCAATCCAAAATTGACTTGCTTCAGTAAAATGCACGCACATGCATGATTTCTTTGTCAAATTAAATGAATAAAATAGGAGAGTCTTGTTTTTATTATTCCTCACCTTTTAGAAGTTTAATATTTGCAATTTTTTACCTGAAACTTTCCCCTTAAGAATGTTTCTCCAAGCATGCATAGTTTTCCTTTGGTGTGCATTTAGTCAAAAGGTTTACGAGTGTGAATAATAGCTTTGCAACAATACTAGAAGAGCTTATTCATGGATAATTAGGCTCATAAATGTGTATATATGCTAAATTCCAAATTTTATACCTAGAGTGTACCTCGATTGGCATTGGTGTGCATTTCTGGTTCTGGCCATGAAAAGTTGGCAAATACCATCAATTGTTATTTAGAATGACTTGAATTTTACCGTAGATCATATAATTTACAAAAATGAGTTTAAGAGTTTGTAGAAAAGGTTGGTATGTCTATGTTATAGTGAAATTTATTCAATATAATGTGAAATGCGGGACAATGTGTGCATTTCCTCGAGGGACTCAACCCTGATCTATAGTTTATAGTTTTTCTAGCCATCTAATTTTCTAAAATTCTAAATGGCGGTTTTTTCGTTTTTCCATACCTCAATCTGTCATACACATCTTGAAATAATTGAGTGTCAAATACATCATTTAATCTTATAAACCTGTAAATGGCGGTTTTCACTTTTCCATACCTGTCATATTCCGAATTTTCAACTGAGTGTCAAATATGTCCCTTAGAAAGGAAAAAATGTTCTACAGACCATCAAATTCTATGATTTGATGAACCTGAATCGAGTTGGGTTCTGATGGCATTGAGAATGATAACATCACCCAGACGTGAACTCAACATTTCCTCATGATTAACCTTTTTTCCCACCTTTCAATTATTCAAAGGGCCAACACAATACACATATCCAGATTTTGCCTAACCCCATGGATTCCTTCCTAGAAGCCGCAGTCAATTACCAATCATGTTACTTCTTATGGAAGATTGATAAATAGGGGTCACTGTTATCAGTAGGCTATGTATTGACTCCATTCTCTATGTTCGTTAATTTTTTTCCAGTATGGCTGCAGATGTGTGCAAAATTGAGTTCACTGATAGTATGAGTGAAATGCGTAGAATTGGAAAGAATTGAAAATCGTCTCATCCAGGTCCGATGACTTTCACTGACAGTTCCTTTCCATCGTATCATTTTTATGTTCGTTTGGAAGTCATTTTCCATCACCCAGTGAAGTATTTCCTGTACTGAATCAATACCCTGTCCCTCTTCAAAAACGCAAGCATTCCCTCTCGGTGGCATAACAGGATTGATTTCTTCAATTCCATCTTTTAAGTTGTCCATACCATTTGGTTATTGCATGTTTTTTTGGCGCTGAGCCATTTTTGTCTTGACATTTCTCTCTTCCTTATCATTTTCTTCTTTCTTTATCATTTCCCTTCTCGTCTTGTGAGACCTCTCATGCAATATCACTGTTATAATTCTTCTCTGCTCAGATCTCCCATCCAGATAACTAGAATGCAACTTCCTCTTCCACTCCCTTTCTACCCCTGGTGTTGAAACATGTCCACTTCAACCCTATTTGTCCCCCGTGTTGAACTGTTGTGTTAGCCTTGTTCCACAGTAGTTGGTATCCTCGTTTGAAGCCAAGAAAGTACATAAGAGGACAGGTTGGTTTGAGGGTGAATCAATATTTTAATTTCACTCTAATGAAATCTACTTGTAACATGGTCAATCCGACCCTTGAGGTCTATAAATAGAATGTAATAGGTAATATGGACAATTATTATTGAAGGAGTTTTTTGATGTTACTGATTCAACTATAAAATAGCCCTCTGCTCTGTAATGAAAGCATAATATAATAAGAAATTCTCTTGGGCCCCTTTTAAAACTTTCTTGAGTATTGATTTGGTTATATTTTTGTATTATCTCTGTTTTTTCCCTGGGAATGTATTATATCTGTTATGTTCTCATTTATTTATTTATGTAAGGAAGGATGATGCTTTATATTATAATAAAAATGATACAGATGATACAAACTTGCAGATCCATGAGTCTGGTTTCCAAACAACTATCCAATTCAACCTCTTTTCTAAGTTGTCCCTGTCATGCCAAAATTCTATAAATACAAGATTTACAAGAGAAACTATGATACCCGTGAACAAGAAACCAACATTTACAATTGTTTTGTTCTCATTTCAATTTTTGGATGCATTCATATTTCACAATAGAAGTTTTTATGTTTGAAATTAAAGCTATACTAGTCTAATTAGGTTTTTGTATGCCAACTTCCAAATTTCATATGTAGAGTGTACTTTGATTGGCATTGGTGTGCATTTTTAGTTCTGGCCATGAAAAATTGGCAAATACTATCAATTGTTGTTTTGAAGGACTTTTATTTTACTGCAGATCATACAATTTACAGAAATTAGTACAAGAGTTTGTAGAAAAGGTTGGTATGTCTATGTTATAGTGCAATTTATTCAATATAACATGAAATGCAGGACAATGTGTGCATTTGCTCGAGGGACTCAACCCTGATTTTTACCATGTGGAAAACGCATAATTTTGGAGTTTCCTTGCACAGCATAAGTTTTTATGTCTAAAATTTAAACTTTGAAATATTATTTAGGTTTTTATGCCTGAACAAAGACTCTGTGGTTTGAATCAATGAATTTGGCTTTGTAATGTAGGATGGGCATGCATTTGAGTTAAGCTATCCAAAATTGCCTTGCTTCAGTAAAATGCATGCACATGCCTGATTTCTTTGTCAAATTCAATGAATAAAATAGGAGAGTCTTTTTTATTATTATTCCTCCCCTTTTAGCATTTTAATATTTCCAATTTTTTACCTGATACTTTCTCCTTTAGAATTTTTTTAACTTTTAGCCCTAATATTGATTTTTATTTTATTTTTCTGCAAGGTAACTCATCAATGGATCATTCAAATGAGGCATCTCAACAAAATATTCCTCAAAAAAGACGTCGACGTAAGGGTTTCTGTTACTCTAATCTTCCAACTTTGGAACCATGTGATGTTGTCCCTCAATTCATTCTTGTTAGAGGGAAAAAGAGTGGTAAATGTGTTGGTCATGGACAATGTCAAGGATTTGGGGATGATAATTACATACCACAGAATGAAACCAGAAATTTCCCTCAATCATCAAGCAATCTTGGAGCCAATTTACAATCTTGGAGCCAATTTACAATTCACTCAAATATCGACCATTAATGCTTCTTCTGTTATAAATATATATGATCAAAGTGCCGAAGATTGTGTTTCTCAACAACAAAGACATGCTTTGACTCCAATTACAGTTGCAAGGAATGACAATGTATGAGATGGAAATATTTACCATATAATTAATCCTCTTTCAACGCATGTGAATGTCCCATACTTCCGTCAAAGAACATATGTTATTCCTTCTGCCATTACAATGAACTCTAGTTTGGATTATGAAAATATGTTTTGCATATAAGGCTACACTTTTCCCTCAAAGATCTGTTATTGATGATGTTGTTGTTACAAATCAGTCTAATCAAAGTGGTAAAGGTTGTGTTGCTCAACAACAAAGGCATCGTTTGAATCCAAATATAGTTGCAGGGAATGACAATGTTCAAGATAGAATTGTTTACCATAGAATTAATCCTATTTCACAGAATGTGACCATCCAAAACCTCCCTCAAAGAACATATCTTATTCATGCTACCACTATAATGAACTTTGTTTTGGATAATGAAAATATGTACCACAGTGGAATGAAATCCATTTGGAAGAATAAGGCCACACTTATCCCTCAAATATCTGTGATTAATGATGTTGTTGTTACAAATCAGTCTAATCAAAGTGTTGAAGGTTGTGTTCCTCAACAACAGAGGAAACCTTCGACTCCAAATATAGTTGCAGGGAATGACAATGTTCAAGATAGAATTGTTTACCATAGAATTAATCCTATTTCACAGAATGTGATTACTGTCCCAATCTACTGTCGTAAATTAGATCTTAAGTTTTAATTGTCAATTCGATATCCTAAGACTTAGAAGCACATCCAAAATTTATGGACTTAGAACTAGACTAGTTTGAAATACCCCATGCTTTAGAAATAAACCTAAAACTATTTAAATGTTGTAAACTCAGAACTACCAAACTCCCTTACAGAAAATGTATGCATTGGCATTCTTGAACTCGACAACATCTGAAACATGAATGATTCTAAAACTTAAAATATAAAAATCATAAAAACTATAGCATTATTATTCCATTGCTGAAAGCAGAAGACATTGAGTTCTTTTACAAGAAGTCAATCCACAATGTATTTGATTTCTTCAACAACATAACATTTTCTATAATAAAATAATAGAACTAAAACAATCTAAAATGATTGGAAAATATATACTACTGTCAAATAATGAAACCTACATGCATCACACAACCTGATAATAAAAACCTGCTTGCATTTAAACTGACTAGAATTGGATTACAAAATGTTGTTTTAAATTTTTTAATTGAAATCTACAGGAACATTAAACACATACCAAAATACAACATTGAAAGAAATGAGTGTGCAGGCTTGGCAGAGTGGGCCCTCCACTAGTTGGACCACACACATAGGCAAGTTACAGAACTCTCAACAACTAAATCGATTACACAACATGTAAAAACGAGCACACCCACAACTATTTGAAGTCTAAAATTCTTATTGCAAAAAACAAATGTTCACAGTTGACGGATGGTAATTACATATAAAAATTCACATATTTATACTACTTGGTTTAAAACTGAAATGCTACAATCCTTATAAACTCATAATGACATCTCGCCATTATCCCCAAGCTCGTCCTCACATCCACAAAAATAGGAGAAATCTCTGCAATATTGAAACAACCTTATTTTTATGCTTCCTGGCAGCGCAGGTGGTTGTCTTTGACCAACATTGACTCGACACCTGTGAGAACTATTTCATGAAGCTGTTGGCAATAAATCCATCCTTGGACATCAAGTATTCTCTTGAGTCTTTCAAATCACGCCCAACTATCCTGCAAATATCCAAAGCTAGGAGCATTTACAGGAAGTTAGCAAATTCTATAATTTTATTGAAATTTAGATTTAAATGCTTTAAAAACTACAAAATTCGATTCATTTAAGAGTAGCAACAATAATACGTTAGTTTTATGGACTTCAAGGTCTTATGGGTGAAATATGAGGGTTTAAGGATGAAACATAAGGGATTAAAGAGGTAACTTGAAGGGTTATGGAGCAACAATAGGTATAAAAAATAGTATCCAACATCTGCCCCAAGAGGAAGGTATTGCATGTCCTCATGCATAAAGAGTGTTTCCAAAATTGAATCTGCATATCCCCATGTACAAAATTGTTGTTGCTCGGATGCTACTAATCCTCTGACATTTCTCCTGTTTGGGATGATGCATTAACACTAACCTGAGCTACATGAAGGACCTTCAATCTTTGATACTTGGTTTTGAGTGTCCTCTTTTGTTGATACCATTTATATCCTTGCTTAGAGATTTGAATATTCTAAACTCTAAGCTTTCTATTCTTTTTCCTCATTCTCTCATTTTCCAATTCCAATTCCTTCATTTCTAGTTTTAACTTTTCAATCTTTTTACTGTTCTTAGAAGAATTCTTCTTTTTCATACCTATTGTAGGATGTGTGGAAATAGTGTCCACCCCAATTTCCTCATCTTTGTTCTTAAATTTTTCGTCTTCTTCTCTAAGAACTCTTCCTTTTCCTTTTCTGTGGCTTGCTACTCAAAGATAGGAGAAATGATGGCTATATCCTCATTATCTTGCTCTTGTTTGTTAGCTGGAGTCTTCTCATCTGTTTGAATATCTAAATCTAATATTTCTTCTGTTGTTCGCTATTCAAATATGATATTTACATCTTCATCATTTTTCCCAACTTATCCTGTTGGAATTTCCTCTCAACTTTCCACGGATTGTATGTATACATAATGCCTCTGTTGTTCCTCATCATCATTTTCTATTGCTTGCTTCTTCTGTCCTTGCTAATGTTTCCTTGATCTTCTTTCATAAGTGGTGAAGATATTATCCTTTTCTTGGAATTGTAATTCTTCTTTTACCATGATTTTGGTTCTTATTCTTATCTTAGTCTGTTTTGAGCTTGTTTCCTCGGAGTTCTGTATATCATCTTCAATGTATGTTATCATTAACATTTCATCTTATTTCAATCCTTCATCCAGCAGCTCCTCTGGTTCTTCAAATTCATTATGAACTACAAACTACTGCCATGTCAAACTTTGTTTTTGCAATTCATCTGTAAGGATAATCTTGATGAGTCCACAGTGGAAAAGGCTTGTGGTAGTGTCTTTAGTGTGTTTTTGAACAACTTTATCCATTTTGGAAAGGCTCCGTAGAAAAAAATAGGGTATGTTAATCTCACAGTCACCCCTTAAATGTTGCATCAGTTTAATGTGATAGAGATATATGACACTAAATCTTTCTTCACAGGTAAGGAATTTCTGGATAACATATGCCACTTCATCCCATGTATGAATCAACCAACTCCCTGGTACTCCTTTCTTCCATTTTACTAAGCCCGCTCTTGATCTGCATAGGAAAGGTATCCATGCCTTCTCTTCAAACTGTTTTGTTTTAAAGAACCTCTTCCCCTATTGAGGTAATCCAATAATTTGTGCCAAAATATCCTTAGATAACCTAAAAGAAAATATACCTATTGTATCCCTCTCTCCATCAAATGAACGGGAAAATTCTAGGCTAACTTTTCCATTATATCCGTCAAACTTCTCAAAGAAAGGAATCCACTGTTTTCTTTCAAAAATTTCCAAACATTTTTCATGAATAGCAGAGGAATCAAATTTCCCTAGTTCTGTCCTAGAAACCTTTTTTTTATTTTAATTTCAGCAAGGATTTCCTTATACAAGGGAAATTTCAAATAGAACTTAACTTCGAAATTTTTATCCTAGCTTGCAATATCGCTTAAAATCTTTGTTCTTCTTTCAATTTCAACTGGAAAAACAAATATTTCTCGTTTCCAATTAGCCTTACCTCTGCTCAAGCGACTTCTTTTTCACAATTAAGCATGTGTGCATGCAAATATCCTTATTATATGTTTGATGTTTACATAGAGAACAATTCCTGTTCTTTAGTTATGCCTACATACTTCTGCCTCCAACAATTTTACCTCTGTAATTGTGAAGGTGATTCATGGGAATGAGAAAATCAATTGATACAAGAAAAACACCATCAGACTACCTCTGTAATCGTGGGAATGAACCTGGGAATGAGCAAAACAATTGATACCAGGATACTACCTTTATAATCGTGGACATGATCCTGGGAATGAGAAAAACAATTGATGCCAGCAAACTACCTCTGTAATCAAAATTATGGCAGATTGCGTGGGGGTGAGGAAATGGTTCATTTGTAATCATGTTTAAAACTTGTGATTTCCCACTTATTTTGCAATTATATCTCAAACTTGCCCATTATCTTTATGTCTATGACCCATACATGGTTTTTTTTTAAAGTATCATATGTCGACTCTTTTTTTTAGGGTATACAAATGAAAACCTTGGAAATTCTATGGGTCAAAGAAGTTTTTCCTTGTGATTCTTTTTGAAAATGAAATCTGAAACTTGCCTATAGGATGCAATTTAGGCATGATATCAAGACTTGCAATGTTTTTTATTACTATTTTTGATGCCTGGGGTAGTGGAATGAATGGGAAAATGATAAAACTTGTGAGGCTGAGAGTGAATGGGTAGATGATCAGGGTTATGAGGGTAAAATGAATTTTGTCACTTACTAAAAAATGAAGAATAATGCAACTTTTTAAAACATTAAAATCAAAATTTTTACAGACTTGCTTGCTGATCCCTTGGGCTCTTCATGTTGCTTTGATGTGACTAGTTTGGATTGCTGAGATTTGTTTGCATATCTGAATGTCTTCACATGTACCTCTGATGAAAGTCTTTTCTGGTTCCTGTAGCTTGGTGTATCCTTCTGTTGCAAGGTATGATGGCTTGACATGCTTTTGTCTCAGGTCCCTTTGTAAGGATTACAAATCAGGTCCCTCTGCAAAGCTAAAATGCTTGCTGCAATTTTTTCTCAATCTCTTCTCAGGTTCTTTTGTTGAATGTACCGTTTAGGTCCCTTTTCTTTTGATCTACTATGTACTTTTTCAGGTCCCTCTATAAATCTGGAAACTTATGCTTTTTATTGGAATGAAACTATGCTAAGATGCAAAATCAAATTATGACATATACAGGAGGCTTGGAGGGTTTCTAGAACTTTAAAAATAACACTTGATATGCTTCTCCCTCTCAGCCCTATTTAATGACTTGCCCTCAATTCATGCATACTGAAAAACTGAAATGTATTGGAAACTAGGGAAAAAAATGTTTGTGAGAATTTGCAATGGCTAAGTAAACTTTGTTTCCAATGAAAATTCAAGTTTATGTTGTGCCAGTTTCCTAGTTTTCACAATTAAACTTTGTTTTTTTTTCTCTTTATTGTTTTATTTTTCATTTTTTTATTATCAGAATTATTAAGGAGAAAGTGAAGGAGAAATACCAATTTGTTTTTCCAGCACCTCCATCTCTCTCTGTTGCAGGAAATCCTCGTTTTTGATAGGCTTATTGTAGACTTTCATCCTATGCCCATTAACTCTAAATGTACTTGCTTCATCATCTATTGTTTGTAATTTGACCGAGTCATTGTCATATACTTCTGCAATCTCATATGGACTAAGCCAATGAGTTGTGAACTTAGATTTAAAATTTTTGAACTTGGAATCAAATAGTAAGGCCTAGTCTCCTACCTTAAACTGTTTCTTCTTGATGAAATTATCATGCCACTATGCTCTTTGTTGCCGTAAAAAAATAGTTTGTTCTACTGTAGCTTGTCTCATCTCATCTAATTGATTTAACTGCATTATCCTTTCTCTTTGTGCTTCAGAAAGCTCTACTCCTAAATCAGCTGCTAATTTAAAAGTATTAATTTGAAATTCAATTGGCAATAACACTTACTTACCATAAACTAGCTGATAGGGAGTAAAACCAGTATTGTTTTTCCAAGTAATTATGTATGCCAATAGAGCTTCATGAAGCTTGTCTGACCAATCTTTTTTGTGCATTTGAACTATCTTGGTCATGATTGTTTCCAAAGTTTTATTAGTGGACTCTACTTGGCCATTGGCCTATGGGTGGTAAGGGGTAGATTTCCTGTGCTTGATTTTGTACTTGTCCTCTATCTCTTGCTAAATCGTGCTCCTTGATCAGTAACAATTTCTCTACGAACTCCAAATCTAACAAATATTTCTTAAAAGAGAAAATTAACTACTGTTTGTTCTGTGGCTCTTGGTAAAGCTTTGGCTTCCACCCATTTTGTAACATAGTCATTACATACCAAGATGTACCTCTTTCCCTTTGATGGTGGATTGATTGGACCAATGGAATCAAGACCCCATTTTTCAAATTGGTCTTTGAGAACCTGTGGCTAGAGTGGCATCTCGTCAGATGGCACTGGTCTTCTCATCCTTTGACAAATATCACAACTTCTAACATATTTCTTGCAATCTTTGAAGATATATGACCAATAATACCCTAAGTTTAATATTTTGTATGTTGTTCATTTATCTACAAAATGGCCACCACATTGTTCATCATGAAAAGCTTTTAAAATTTCTAAAATCTCATCTTGCCTAACACATATTCTAATGATAAGATCATATCCTATATAGAAAAGATCTCCATTCACCGACATGTGTCTACCACTTTGCTTAATGACTCTTTTCTTCTCTTTTGATGTCATAGAGGGAGGTAATTTTCTTGATGATAAGTAGTTAGCTATATCAGCAGACCATGGAGTTATAATAGAAATAGCAAATAAGTATTCATCAAGAAAATTATCTGAAACAGGAACAACCTCACCAGAATTATTTAATTGAGATAGAAAATTTGCTAGTTGATTTTCCCTTCCAGGTCTATCTAGGACAGTAATGTTGAATTCCTGCATCAATCAGAGCCACCTTGTTATCCTGCCATTAGTGATAGGATTCTTCATTTAAGGAAGAGTGATCTGTATGGACAAAGATTTCATAACCAATAATGTAATGACAAAATTTGTTCACAACATGTACTACTTCCAACATCTCCTTTTCAGTTCTGTGTAATACAATTCTACAGGGGTTAGATTTTTTCTAATAAAGTAAATGGCATAAGTCATAAGGTTTTATTTTTGACCCAAAGATGCCCCAATTGTAGTATCCGATGCATATGTAGGGATGTGAAATGGCAATATCCAATCAGGCCCCCTTAAGATAGGTGTTGATGATAACTTGTCTTTAAGTTTCTGAAAGGAAACTTGACAATTAGTATCCCAATGAAAATGCACATCTTTGGAAAGTAATTTGAATAGTGGAAAAGTATTTTACTAAAATGTTCAATAATTTTTTTGTAATAGCCTGCATACCCAAGAAAACTTATCACATCTTTTTGATTTTTAGGTTCTGATAAATTCACAATGAGTTGTATTTTTGCAGGATCCACATTTATTCCAGATGATGAAATATGATGACCTAACAATCCCTTCAGTTAACATCATGAAATATTTTTCATTACTAAGGGAAAGATTTGATTCTATGCATCTTTTTAGGATATTCTCTAAATTGTCCAAGGCATATTCAAAAGTGTTTCCATACACAGAAAAATCATCCATATATACTTTGACACATTCATGAATGAAATTAGTAAAAATAGTTAGGACTACTCTTTGAAAAGTAGCTGGAGCATTACATAGACCAAAAGATAAAAATTTACAGAAATATGTGCCCCAGGGGCATGTAAAAGTAGTTTTGTCCTGGTCTTCTAATGCAATTCTGATTTGATTGTATCCACAGAATCCATCTAAGAAGGAAAAATATATTTTTCGAGCTAGTGCATCCAATATTTAGTCAATGAATGGTAATAGAAAATAATCTTTAGGTGTTGCTTTGTTTAACTGCCTGTAATCCACACAAATTCTCCACTTTCCATTTTTCTTAGGAACAACAACTAATGGAGAAACCCATTAAATGTCAGAGATAGGGTAGATGAATCCTACCTTTAATAACTTTTGCAATTCTTCTTTAACTATGTATTTCAGTACATGGTTCATTCTTTTTTGAGGTTGCTTTAGAAGTCTTATGGTTTCATCTGTGTAAATATGGTGAGTACATGTTTCCTGATGAATTCCTGGCATGCCAATATACTCCCAAGAAAATGATTTATGATATTTATTTAGTAATGCAATCAATCGTTCTTCTTGTGATAAAGTAAGATTTGCACCAATATTCAAGTATTTTCTAGGACTGTTTTCAATGGTTTTTCTATGAGAATTTGTTATTGAATGAACATAAAAAATATCATCAAATGATGTTTCCAAAGAATCAATTGTGCAATTTTCTTGAAAGGTTTGGCCTAAAAATTGATCTGCAACAATATATTGCATGCTCCTTAATTGTTCAGAGATCTAGTTCAGAAATAAAGTAATCTATCAAATCTTCATTATTTTCTTCTCAAAAATCAAAAGAATGATTAATACTTAAGATAGGATTAATTACTTATTCTTGTTGCTCCTTTGTTTCGTTAATCCAAGATAATTGATCTCCCATAGAAGGTCTTGAGTAGAAGGATAAAGTGTAATTTGTTTCCTTTCTGTTCCATCTGAAATGATCATATTTCCTTCTCTACAACCAATAAAAGAATCAGTTGTAGCTAACCAAGGTCTTCCAAGAATCAGTGGATGTACCCCTAAATTAGATTTTGGTTGAAGAACCAAGAAATCTACAGGATACTCCCAGAAATCTAGAGATACTATGATCTCTTCAAGTATCCCTTCTAGTGCTATTTTAGATCTATCAGCTAGGTCTAGGATTGTAGTGGTTGGTCTAATATTTTTCAAATCCAGATATTTCATTGTTTCTAGTGTCAGTACATTAATAGCTGCACCTAAGTCAATTAATGTTTTTGAAAAGTTGTTGATAGTTATTGTTACCATTGGAATTCTTGGATCAACATATTTTTCAACAAAAACAATATTTGACATTAAGCCTGCTAAATTTCCGATTACATGAATTGTTGGTGGACCTTTCTTTCTTCTGCCAGTCTTGTTTAAACATAACTCCGTAATTGTTTTTGTATAGATTGGGATATCTTTAATATCTTGCAATAAGGGTATTTTTACACAGACATTTGTTAATTCATCTAAGACATCAAATTTAGGAAGAGAAATTGAAATTTTTTCCTTAACCAACCTTTCTGGAAAAGGAGGTGTTTGAGGTATTAACATTTTATCCTTCTGAGTTTGTTTGTCTAGCTACAAATTTTTGGTGTTAGATTTTTTTGGAATTTTCTCTTATTTTTTTTCCTGTTTGTTCTTCTATGATAACAGGGGATTCTTTTTCCAAAATTTTTCCAGACCTCAAGTGGATATTTTGAATAGGAAAGATTGAGTATGAAATTGTTGTTCCTTCATCAATATTATACATGTGTTTCTCCACTCTATTATTAGGATTTGGTACTAGCTGGGCTGGTAACTGTGTTGGTTGAGGTGGAGGTTGGTTAGATGGTAGCTGAAGTTGTTGAGGTTGGGTTAGTTGAGGAGCAAGATTTGGCTGTGAAGGAAATGAAGGTTGACTCTGCCGGTATTGTGGGCAATCAAAATATTGTTGGCAAGGCTGTGGATAGGCCTGCTGATATGTTTGGTTTCCATGAGAATATCCTCGCCAATTTTGAACAGGATGGTTTTGGTTTGGCTAAGGAGACCAAGTCTACCAAGGCATAGGTGCATTCCATGAATTTTGAACAGGGTATTGATAACTTGGAAAAAAATGTTACATAAGGTCTTGAGACATACCCGGAAAGCATGGCTGCCATGGTATTTTCTGTGACAGAAGGTAAAGAGACTCCATGCTTTGGATTTCTTCCACCCGAGCTACTTGTAATTCTTTCAACCTAGAACATTCATCAGTGTTATTATTTTTTTCACATAATCCACAAGTCTGAACATTATTTAGAGGATATTCTTTCAATGGATGTTCTTTTCTACATTTAGGACAGAAAATTGACAAATATTTATCTTGTTGTTCTTGTATTTTATTTTTTAATACTTATACTTGTCTCCCTAAATTACTCAGAATATCATCTTTGAAATCTTCTAACAAGCTTCCAAAATCAGCTCTATATACACTCCTTGTTGTTGATTTAGTTATCTTTGAAGTGATATCCCTTTTCCCCTTTCTTGCTCTTCCTCATGAATACTTTTGACATAACTTTGTAATTTCATCAAATGATAGATAGGAAACATCTCCTTTCCCCATTACATTATAAACATCAAGATACTCATCTTAGATACCTTTCAAAAAGAAAGTTATGATGATGTCTGAAGTCAAAGAAGTATATTTGGATTTTTGTAGGTTCTACATAAATATCTCAAGATATTCTTCTAAAATTTCATCTTCTTGCCAATACATCTTAAAAATATCATCTTTCAAACCCTTAGATCTACAGTATGCTTGATATTTTTTAAGAAAAACCTTTCTCATGTCATCCCAATTAGTTATAATATGTTCTCCTAATCCCATAAACCATTTCAATGCAGCAGTTTTAAGAGTATAAGGAAAGAGGTGAAGTTTATGTGTATCATCAGTATATCCATAAGTACAACATAAAATATCAATTTCAAATAAAAATGAATTTGGATGTTCAGAAGTCATACCATAAAATTTAGGTAGAATAGATGGTGGGATGTTTTTCATTTTTACCTCTTCTCCTAGGATAATACTAGTATCTAACATTGGAAATATAAAGGTAGTTTCTTGTTCTTCTTCATTTCCTCTGTCTTCTCCTCTTTCATTTCTTCTATCATTTCCCCTTTCATTTCTTCTATCTTATTGCCTTTTGTTTTCTATTTCTGACATTCTTTCATACTCTCTTCATTGTTCTGTAGTTGGTACTCTTGATACTTCTCCTTCAACCTTATTTTCCATCTTTGTCCTTCTTTCATACTCTCTACACTGTTTTGGGGTTAGTGATCCTCTCATCATTTTATAGGTTCCTTCCTCAGCCATTTGGAAAGTATCAACAATTGTTGCAATCAATCCCTTCTTCTCAAATGAAGAAGTTCATGTTATCTCTATTTTTGAGGTTTTTTCTACAAATCTTCCTTTTTCGTCTCTTTGTCTTGACATAAAAATAAAACTAAATTCTACTCCATGTTTTTGGTTTTTTAAAGGAGACTAAACTTCCTGAGTCTATTTCTAAATATGCTTCACTGGAAACGACGCCAAATATTGGTCCAATCTACTGTCATAAATCAGAGCTTAAGTTTTAATTGTCAATCCGATAATATAAGACTTAGAAGCACATCCAAAATTTATGGACTTAGAACTAGACTAGTTTGAAATACCCTATGCTTTAGAAATAAACCTAAAACTGTTTAAATGGTGTAAGCTCAGAACTACCGAACTCCCTAACAGAAAATGTATGCATTGGCATTCTTGAACTTGACAACATCTAAAACATGAATGCTTCTAAAACTTAAAATATAAAAATCATAAAAACTATAGCATTATTATTCCATTGCTAAAAGCATAAGACATTGATTTCTTTTACAAGAAGTCAATTCACAATGCATTTGACTTAGAACTAGACTACTTTGAAATTCCCTATGCTTTAGAAATAAACCTAAAACTATTTAAATGTTGTAAGCTCAGAACTTGAAAACTCCCTTACAGAAAATGCATGCATTGGCATTCTTGAACTCGACAACATCTGAAACATGAATGATTCTAAAACTTAAAATATAAAAATCATAAAAACTATAGCATCATTATTCCATTGCTGAAAGCAGAAGACATTGATTTCTTTTACAAAAATTCAATTCACAATGTATTTGATTTCTTCAACAACAAAACATTTTCTATAATAAAAAAATACAACTAAAACAATCTACAATGATTGGAAAATATATACTACTGTCAAATAATGAAACCTACCTGCATCACATAGCCTGATAATAAAAACCTACTTGCATTTAAATTGACTGGAATTGGATTGCAAAATGTTGTTTTACAGTTTTTAATTGAAATCTATAGGAACATTAAACACATACCAAAACACAACAGTGAAAGAAATGAGTGTGCAGGCTTGGCAGAGTGGGCCCTCCACTGGTTCACTCACACAGATAGGTAAGTTACATAACTCTCAACAACTAAATCGATTACACAACATGTAAAAACGAGCACACCTGCAACTATTTGAAGTCTGAAATTCTTATTGCAAAATGCAAATGTTCACAGTTGTCGGATGGCAATTACATAGAAAAATTCAGATATTTATACTACTTGGTTTAAAACTAAAATGCTACAATCCTGTTAAAATCATAATTACATCTTTCCATTATCCTCGAGCTTGTCCTCAGATCCACAAAAATAGGAGAAAATATCTGTAATATTGAAACATCCCTGTTTTTATGCCTCCTAGCAGCGTAGGTGGTTGTCATTGACGAGCATTGACTCGACACATGTGAGAACTATTCCATGAAGTTGTTGGCAATAAATACATCCTTGGACATCAATGATTCTCCTGATTCTTTCAAATCATGCCCATCTATCCTGTAAATATCCAAATCTAGGAGCATTTGCGGGAAGTTAGCAAATTCTGTAATTTTATTGAAATTTAGATTTAAATGCTTTAAAAATTACAAAATTCGATTCATTTAAGAGTAGCAACAATTATACCTTAGTTTTATGGACTTCAAGGTCTTATGGGTGAAATATGAGGGTTTAAGGATGAAACATAAGGGATTAAAGAGGTAAATTGAAGGGTTATGGATAAAAAATAGGTATAAAAAATAATATCCAACAATGTCTATCCCAAACCTCCCTCAAAGAACAGATCCTATTCCTGCTGCCACTACAATGAACTTTCTTTTGGATAAATCAAATATGTGCCACAACGAAATGAACTCCATTTGGCAGAATAAGTCCAGAATTTTCCCTCAAAGATCTATGATTGATGATGTTGTTATTACAAATCAGTCTAATTAAAGTGTTGAAGGTTGTGTTCCTCAAGAACAAAGGCATCCTTTGACTCCAAATACAGTTGCAGGGAATACCAATGTTTAAGATAGAACTGCTTACCCTAGAATTAATCCTATTTCAGAGAATGTGAGTACCCCAAACCTCCCTCAAAGAACAGATCCTATTCCTGTTGCCACTACAATGAAATTTGTTTTGGATAAAGAAAATATGTACCACAACGAAATGAACTCCAATTTGTAGAATGAGGCCACACTTTTCCCTCAAAGATATGTGGTTGATGATGCTATTGTTACAAATCAGTCTAATCAAAGCGTTGAAGGTTGTGTTCCTCAACACGCTAGGGAACGTTTGACTTCAGTTACTATTGAAAGGAATGAGAGTGTAGAACCCAACGAGGAACAATTGGAGCATGGATCCCTTGAGAACTTGGGTGAAACTGGAAGACATGAAACAACTGAAATAACTACATTTCATGAACATGTGGATAGAGATGCAACTATAGGAAACCGAATTGTACAGTTGGAGGAGCTGCAACAGAACTGCTTGAAGGGTGTTCAACAAATGGAACTACACATTCTTAGAGAAGGCCAGAAGGAAACTACTTAAGGACATCCTTATTGAGTCTTAAGAAGCGGTCAGGATGGTTTAACTGCAGAGAAAAAGAGAGGAAGTCAATATTTAAAGAAATTTGGAGATGGTTTTCTAGAAAATTACTCCAAGATGTGGATGAAAATGACATTATTGCTAGAATTGAGTACTTCATCAACAAAACCTATAATGAAGAGTCTAAAATTGAAGATGTTATTGAACACCTAGATGGAATTCTTAATAAAATTTGATCAATATTTGTGGTGGAGATTCGTAAGGATTTTATGCCTAGGAACATGGCTTCAATATTTATTGAATCAAGTATGAATCATAAGAGTTTGCAATGTCTGAAGAAGATTGACTCTCATGGTGTACTAAAGGGGGTTAGTGCAACATTAGTTTGTAGAGAAATGAAAAAGTGGAGCAAAGAAGCTAAGGATATTGATATGGGTTGGGAGAGAACTGATGGTTTCACATATGGAGCTCGAGTCAAGGAAGTAAAGTCATATGCTTCCTTTATGCTTGAATCATATGAAAAGAGGTCTAGAATTATAGTCACTGAAGTTTCTTTCAAACTTGGTATTGATTCTCGTGTACATTATGATCGAGGGGGGAAAGTATGTGAGATATTATTTGAGCTACTAGAAGAAAATGGCTTGATGTCTTGTGTAATCCTTAGAAAATGGGATGGAAAAGAAGAATATAAACAATTTGTAGCACATGCTATCGATCCTGAAAATTAGGAGAACTTAATGGAACAGTTAAACAATCTTTCACAAGATGGCATCAAGATGATAGATGGAAGGGAAGTGAAAATTAATTTGTTTGAGTGTCATTCCCTAGTGGAAATATGCAGTTTAGTATGCAACAATAGTGTTTCTCCAACATGAAATTTTTTTTGACTTTGGTTCACATACCATAAAAAAAGCATACACATCGTTATATATGAAATCATAATTGAAGAAGGAGATACTATACGTAGTGTTTCTGAATTTTATGCAATGTCAACAAACTTGCTCTTTAGTAAGCTATGCACATTTAGTACAAGTTTTGAATTTTTTATATATATATTTACATTGTTTTCTTAATCTTACTATGTTCTAAAATTTCAGGAATTGAATCCAGCTTTTGAACCAAGCAAAGGATGGGATGAAAAGTTATTTACCGTATTTTAAAAATTCAACCAAACTTATCTTGTACAAAGATGAATATTGTGGAGAACTATCCCATGGATAGAACAAATGATGAAAAAGGTACACACTTTCATAATTAATTCTTAACTGTAAATGAAGATTCTTAGTATTTCACTAACTCATACCCATTGAAACATATGCTACCAATTACAGTTGATTCTTGGCGCAATGTCCAAGCTTGTATATTGTGCTCTCCATGCTTGGATTAGAACTGTTTTGAATATGTTTCATGAAATTGAAAGAATTGCACAACATTATGACAAGGTTCATCCAGCTAGAGGCACTGAGACAAAAAAATTTGTTAAAATTTGGGAGGAGATGGAGAAAATCGATGTTCCATGTAAGACAGGAGAATCATACCATCATAAAAGCCAAGAGTACAACAATCTTAACTATCGGCAATCAGGTGGATTAGCATAAGACAAGATCCTCATTCGACATGAAGGAGTTTTAAGTTTTAATAATTATGTTAACATATTAATTATTCTTTATGTGGGCCTTGACTAATAATAAATGATGGTGTTATTATTTTTTTGACTAATATAGAATGGTTCTCAGCGTTATTCATTTTGAACATAAAAC
This sequence comes from Pseudotsuga menziesii, assembly GCA_001517045.1. Classification (NCBI taxonomy): domain Eukaryota; kingdom Viridiplantae; phylum Streptophyta; class Pinopsida; order Pinales; family Pinaceae; genus Pseudotsuga; species Pseudotsuga menziesii. Next base: position 441,620 of record LPNX011197969.1, read on the forward strand.
TCAATATATATTCATATGCATTGAAACGTATGTCTTGTTTCTAGGATATTGAAGGCCTACCGGATGAAGATAAGTATAACAAGTTGGTGAGGATGTGGAAGTGTTATAAACAATTCCACATGTTGCAACTGCAAGGGTGTATAGGGGACGATGCATATGCATATGAGAAAAGGTATGTAAATTCATTCTATTAGTATCATATTATTATCTATTTCAAATGGTGATATCATTTCATTCATGTTAAACATTTTGAGCCACTATCATTGTAGAATTGGAATCCTTCCTAGTGAGTGGATTTGGTTGTGTTCTTGTTGTTTAGGATATGAGATGGTTCCTTATACGCATGTCCAAGGGGCACATGCTCTTAATATGACTCGGTATATTCATCCTTATACTTTGGGACGATTAAGGAATGAAATAATGGAGCATAAGAATAGAGAAATGAAAATCTTGAATAGCAACCAAGGAGGAGGAAGATGAGTTGCTAAGGAGAATAGAGGCACAATTGAACATGAAAGAATGTGTCTTGTAAATGAGATGAGAGGACAAATTTTCAAGCTTTTTATGAGATCAGAAGGTACTTTCCAAAAGTTTAGACACCTAATATTCTTGCCTTCAAACATTAGAAGTCAACTTCAGTTGAATATGAGAAGTCAAGAAATCCATTGAATGAGGAAACTGCAACACAATTGGCATCATGTTTCCCTGGTGTCACTAGTCAACAAGTGAAACAACTATTTGAATCATGGGTAAAACAATCTAAGCAATTATTAATTGCACCATCAACAGTTAGTTTGTCCTAATTTTAAATGGCATCTCGTTAAATTTTAATTTTATAGTGTGAAGAGCCATAATGTATGTGTTCATTGATTATTAATATGTCTTCACAGTTCAATGACTATCTTCCAAGATCAAGGGCAATCAACAAATATGGTGAATAATATTATCATGAATTACATCGCTTTGGAAAGCACAAGAAAAAAATGGAGCTAAAACAAAAAACAACATCATGTCTTTCCCTCCATTGCTGAGTGTTATGTTCATTCAATTTATTACATATCATTATGTCTTTGTCAATCTAGTTGATTTGTGTTGGAAGGTACATATTTTTCTTGATACCTGACTTTTTCTATCTCGTTGATCTCAGGAAATGAGCTAGGCCGGAGTGATCAAACAAAACAAATGCAAGGGGAAGTAGTTTATGATACCCCAATCATGCTTGATGACGGTAACAATCACAATTTCGGTGTTTCATGCTCTAGAAATGAGGCATTGCAAACCAGTATAACACAAGAAAAGGGATCCCAAGTTGATGACACACCTATGATGGAAGCTAAAAATTATGGTAAAGCATATGTTTCATGCTTAAGAAATGATACAGGGAGTATTGTGAAAACAATAGAATTGAATGGAGAAACTAGTGTTGATATGCCACTGACGAAAGCCATGAATCAAAATAGAATGTGTGTTCCATCCTCAATAAATGGCGCAGAGCAAAGTGTTGAAAAACAAGATATTCAAGGGACAATTGTTGGCATGAAAATGTTGACAACTGAGCATAATGTTAAACCAAGTGTTGTTCAAATAAAAAAGAGAAAATTCCAAGATGGTCATAAAACAACATTGTATGAAAAATGGTGAAAAAACATGTGATGATTTAGGCATTTGCTAAGAATTGTAGTCATCGGATTGATGAATGAAGAGAAGCATGGTAAAAAATATGGATTATTCAATTTGGCATGAGATTAATATGGATTTTTTTATCAGTCACTAATGTACATTAAGACTGCTGAAATGCCAACTATTATATTTTTATCTTATAAGTGTGCAAATCGTCTGGTCTGCAAGAATTTCAAAGTTTCCTATAAGACATGCATAGGCCTCATGATGAAGTCCAATTGAGTGGTTTAAGTTGAAGAAAAAAAGATGTAAGGAATTATCTATCCATTTTATATAGATATTTTATGTAGCCATTTTATAAATATATTTTGCTTATCCATTTTATAAATATATTGAGGGTATGTATTGGTATTATAAAAATAATATTCACTTCATAAAACATATCATTCTTTGGATAAGTTTATGTATTTTATGAAAAATATTTATTTCATATGATATAGGGACATTGACGTCATAACCCAATATACCTAAATTTGTGAAAAAAACAATATACGTGAAATCAATTAAAAACAACTCATTTGTGTGCATTCCTTAACGGGCATTCCTAAGCTTGCATTCCTCAATGTGAATTCCTTAGTGTGCATACCATACCAACCATACAATTGAAATTGGGTCGTCGTGTACTATGGAAACAAATGAAATAGGGGTGTCTTGCACCATGGAAACAAATACATGGGCCTTCTCTACCACGAGATCGGGAGAAGCGTAGGGATCCCAGGTTGAACGGTTCATGGTGAAAAAATTCCAAGAGAATGTTGATGAATGAAGTGATACAACCATATGGCCAACTGGTATGTTAAATATCCTTTTAAGAGCAGGAGTGGACAGGTTTATTTTTTGACAATTTAATTTCCAAAATGAGGAGATAGATGATTCCATCTATAGTTATGATCATGGGTCTATGGAATTGCAAATTTTTGGGAAGAGGATTCATATAGACCCTGATTTGGTTTCCAGAGCAACCAAAATTCCATGTAGAAGGGGGGGGGGGGCAATGTTAAACTCCTAAAAAACACCTAAGCTAGAAAATATTCAGATGGCCAATAAAATTTGTGGGAAACGGGTTGTTGTTCCCAGGGATGGTCTAAAAATGGAAGATGTTCCTCAAGGAATATACAAAACCCTGATTCAAATTATCCTCAAGACCATTATGAATCACCACAAGAGGCATGATATTTTGGGTGATTGCATGAAGCTAGACATACACTCGGTTGAAGACATGGCCATAGATGTCCCTCATCTATTGGCTAATAAATTGTACTCTGCATTGCAAGATAGTAAAATGAAGAGGGTCAAGTTCAATTACCCTGACACACTGCAAAAAATTATTGATTTATGTCGACCCAGTGTTGTAGGGTCAAAATCTATTAGAACATACATTAGGAAGCCTAAAGATAAACAAAAAATGAGGAATTACCTCAACTGTCTCTAAAGAACAATGTAGAAGGATTTTCTACTGTCACTACATGGAAAACATTTCGAGGACAATATGAAATCTGTGGGAAACAACATGCCTTCACTTTTCCCTGAAGAAGATGTTGTTGTCACAACTTTGGATGGAATGCATGGAAATATAAATGCAGATCAATGGGAGGAATTTGTGAATAATGACATGGGCCATTCACCGACTAGTGATGAAGACCCAATTCATGCCAAATATTCCTTTGATGGTAGATTTGTTTTTTCTCTATTTGATAAAATGTTGCATTTCAAATAACAATCTACCTTTTGGGAGGATTCCTTCACAGCTAGCGATGAATTGTGCAGAACTAAGGATGTCCAAATTCTTGATTTCGTACATCGTGTTATAGGTTTAGAGAGAAAAATCGTGGAAACTGAAAAAATAATTGGACAGAAGGATCAAATTATTAAGGATCAATGTTCTAAATTTAGCATAATTCTAAATGGATCGATTTTTGACCTTCACAGACTGAAAGACATGTTTCAGGCTGAAAAGAAAAAATATGAGGCAACTATAGGGAGACCTGAAAATGAGATGAAAAGCAGGCCTGAAGTTTTGAACATGCCACCACTGAAGACTGTACTTGTTAAGGAAGCATAACTTCAGTAAGAATTGAAGCAAAAAGAAACAATTATTAATGTTTTGAAGGTTGAGTTTGAAAATAAAATCAGAGAAATGATCATTAAACATCAAAATGAGATTGCAGAATATGAAACAATATTGGAAATATTGAATAAAACAATTACAAATAAAAATGAGTTGCTGAAAACTAAGCAAATTGAAAGGATTTCAGAAACTGTCGAGACTGAAAGAGTTGAAAGAGGAAAAGAGTCAACAGTTAAGGGTAAACAGGTTTGCACACCAAAAGAATCAACAGTCAAGGGTAAACAGGTCAGCGCACCAAAAGAATCCAAAGTCAAGGGTAAAAAGGTTAGCACACCAAAACATTTTGTCAGTAAAAAACTTGGCGATGTAATTATGGAGAGCTTAATCCAGATTGAGAAGTCCTTGCAACAATGAGAGAATACCTTGAATGAAGCTACTACAACAATCCATGTTGTAGAGTTTACATTTGGCTCATCAAATCCAACATTGAAGAAGAAGATAGAAGAGAAGGAGGCCGAAATTAGAGACCTTCACCAAAAACTATTGGAGAATGGAAAAGCACTACATTTGGGATGTGATAGTGAGATACAAGATTTGAAATCCCAAATTAAAGATTTGTAGGAGAAAATTGTGGCAGAAGCAATTTTGTATACTCCATTTGATATAGATTTGAGGGCACAAGAGCTTGAGAAGGAGGTACAATAGGTCAAGAGAAAATTAACTGCAGTTCAATATGAGCTGAGATAGATGAAGGATGATCTTAAAAGAAAGGAATATGAGCACTCAAAGACGCATAATAATAATTTAGATATGTTGAAGAAATCCCTAGAAGAAAAAGATAGATTGCACACAAAAGTGATAAATCTTGCAAACAAACTGAAAGAGAAAGAAAAACAATTACAACATATGGTTGATGAAGCTTCTGTAGAACTAGAGGGTTCTGGAAAAGGCAAGTCAAGCTATAGCGAATTTTCTTATTCTAAAAAGGAGGAATTGCAAAAACCTCCCAAGCATCCTAGAAGAATAATATGGTGTACATATGATGTCTATGTACATACTAATATTGTTGTAATATAAATTGTAAGTATTTCTAGACAATGCATATATTTTGATATAGTTAATGTGTTTCTAATGTGTAATCCATATGTGCATTTTTTCTATATCTACGAGAGTTTAATGTGCAGGCCATACTGAAAAGTGTGCATGAAACTACAAATGATGAAATATATTCTTCGTAACTTCTCGGTGATGGGTTTCAGTATTCGTTAGTTGGTTTTATGCACATAGTCGCCAGTGAACAGAAGATGCCAAGTTAAACATTTAATTATTTGGAAACCAATTGCAACAAACTTACATTGAATTGACAGATCATCATCTCCAGTGTAATGCATAACTAAGTGGCTGGTTATTTTTAGCTTTGTTAAAATTTGAAAGTGCAACATTTTATTAAACTTTTTTTAATGAAGTATGTAATTAATTTAATCTTTTCAATTAAAGTATTTTTTTGGATATTCAACATTGAAGGGTTTGATGAATATATGTCCTTAATAATTTATTCTTAATTTGTTTTAACTTTGATATTTCTTGTAGACGGAGGAGGTGCACCCCTTATTTGGCAGATTGGGCTACTTTGTTATATTGTTCTTTATATCTACTTGTCTGAGTAGGAGAACTTTATATATGGGCACATAGTAAGTATTGTCCCATAGTCAATTATACTTTACTAGACTCATAAAATTTTAGCACTCTTTATGACTATAATGTGGAACCAAATGGATGTATTTGTAATGTTATCTTTGATTCACAATTGAATATCAAGGAACAATTATTTTTCTCGTGAAAACAAAAAAAAACTCCCTTCAAAATGGGATTAAAACTAGCCCTTCAAATTTGATCACTGGAGGTTATGAAAAATTAACACTTGGTCTTCCTGACATTAACACATACCCTTTCCATAGAATTGGGTGCACCTTGAGCTCACCCTTAGTCTGCCTGAAATTTTTTACTTTCTCTGTACTGAAAAGATGTTACTTCAATTTTTCTCCTATCAAAATATTTCCCAACTATTCAAATTTTACAAATTATAATCAAGAAAAGTACAGGGAAATTGCTCCATGTGTGGAAGAGTCTAGATATACTCTGGCCTCTGGAGTCTTGGGGGAAACACATGATTTTTCAATATGTTAAAGTGACCTTTCACGTCCTCCAAGAGATGAGGGAATCATACACAGATCACATTAATCCCAAGATACAGATATAGTACATCACGGGAATCTCGAACTCATAATAACATTTCTTAAGACTCAATCAATAAATAGGGCCTCCTACCGAGGAAAATATCATTTGGACCTCTTTTTTGGTTTTTTATGTGCATAAAAACTCGACTTGTGAGCGTTATTATTTCCCCTCTCATGTTTGCCGAAGAAAGAATTTCCAAAATGGTGATATCAAATGCCGAAATGGGAGGAGTTGGGAATATAAGTTGGGAGTCCTACTGTCGATGCAGAGGATTCATAGCTCCCTCGTCTATCTGATAGAACCTTTAGCTCATGTATTTGGTCCTTTAGTTTCTGGAGTGACGTGGGATTGGTGGATGAGCACACGCCAATTCCGATCTAGAGAAACAACTAAGTGGATTGGAGTCAGTTCCGACACCAACTTGAGATATGTGAAGAGATGCAAAAGCTATTTGTGCCTAAACAAATAATTTAATGTTGCTACACTGTGGTTTCCAATTCCAGCTTGGATGGAGGCATAATTAGTTCCAACGATGGGCAATGGCCGATTAGCAACTATCCATTATATGCAGTGCGGATAGTCTTTTCCTCAAAAGAATATAATCGAGGTGCCAAGAGATGGGGTGGAACAAGGAATTGGAGCATTGTTACCATTGAGTGGAATTGTTGGGGATGGACAAAAGAAGACATTCAAGGATGTAGGGGGCAGGGTTACAAAACTATCTGATAGACACAAGTGAGGATGACGAAGTTGGTGGGAGAAATCCTGGTTGGGGCTTATCCAACATTTTGACTTGTAACTTGTGCTTCATAGTTTGGAATAATATGAAGGAATGGGCAATTTCACATTTTTTCATTTCATCTCTTGTTTGCTACCTTGCTTGTATTATGAAAATATTGATGATTGAGGCAATTTTTGTTGATTTTTTGCTTTTCCAACATTCTCATTGTGTATAACGTACTCTTGTCTAAATTTTTTACAATGAAAAATCAGTTCTTTGATATTCAATAATGAATCAAAGAGAACTCTATTAATACGTCAATGTTTTAGTTTTCACCAAATTATGGAAACTAGATAGCAAAAAGGTCTAGAAGTACTTAAACAAATAAAATATTGACACACTTTTATCAGCTTAAAAAAATGAGCATAATGAAGACTTGTCAACCAACAAAATGGGTATAACTAAATAGTAATAGCAAGTAATATCAAACTAAGTAAGAATGATAATCCTCTACTTACTTATGAACTCAAGCTAATTCATTAGCTACAAGGGAATGTGTCCTTTCATGCACTCGTTCAGTTATCTTCCTTGGCTTTCATTCCATAAATTTCATCACTTGTAGTGCTGAAACTCCAGTGGAAAATTATAGGTTGATTACAATCACATTCAAAATTCATCCAATATGAGTTCAATACTGGGTTTTTGGTATGCTGATCCTTATTATTCCCTCAATTGGTTTTCTTAAACTGTCATATAGTTTGTTTGGACTGTCAATGGGGTGTCTTCAAATCTGATTAGACTCTTTAACCAACTTCATATGTTCTTCATTAATTAATCCTAATGACCAAACTTGACATCCTGTGTATGAAATCTGGAATGTCATAATTACACATTTCTGAGCCTACTCATCCATGAATAAGCTCTTTCAAATTGGTGAAGAAAAGTGCATTAGACAAATTAATAACATTAAGGAGAAACCCTGAAGAAGAATTTATGGACCTTCCAAAAATATGGTTTAGGGAAATTAGACCAAGCCTAGGAGAAGATAAAAAACTGTCCAAGTATGGAATTATTGGTAAAATATGCCTAAGTGTCCTTAGGGAAATGCCTGCCACATCTCATAGGATGATGAGAAAAATATTCTGAGTGTGGATATCTAGAGTGTTGTATGGTGAGTCCAACCATATCATTAGGCTGACCAAAAAGTCTTCGAGGAAGAAGATATCAATATGTCAAAAGTGCCTCTTAGCCATATTTGCATTGCTCCAGAAAAAATGCCCACCGAGGAGAGAGAAAGAATCTCCAGAAGATGAAAGTGGTCTTGATGGATTCACCTTGTTTCCCTATACACATTGGGTATCTCACTTGCCAAATTTGAAGTAAAAATGAAATCAACTTGGTGACCTAAGGTTTGAAGAGAACTGGTTGTGTTAGAAAAAGAGTTTGAGAGACCATTTGGAAATGCCCGCAAGGGGGTGTTCCTTTGATGATAAAATTCATCAGATGATATGGTCATGTTCATTGTTGAAATGGATATCTATCCATGCTCTTGGTTTTTCTTATGGTGTTCAGATAAGGAAAATATCAACCTGCCAAAATAGAAGAAAAATGTTATTTTGCATGCTAAAGACAAATGAAAAATGGCTAAGTGTTGTAAAGGGGCTAAGTGATGTCTGCATTAAGGTTGATGCCCACACTAAGGATGATGTATGCATGTCATGGCATGGCATATATGATGATGTGGCATGAAGTTGAAATCATTGTTGCATTATGACATCATTAAGGAGAAATACAACAAATTAGTGAAAATCAAGAAATGGGCTAAGTATGGAATAATTAGTCCAAGCAGCCTGAAGAGGATGCCCTCCATAGATTGTGTGTTGAAGAAAGTGCCCACACCACATGGGGATATTGTAGGATGTTGTTTTCTCTACTCAACCATGGTCTCTGTTTGTCCAGAGAGACCATGAAGAAGAATCTATGGACCTGCCAAAACTGTGGTTTAGGGAAATTAGACCAAGCCTAGGAGAAGATAAAAAATTGTCCAAGTATGGAATTGTTGGTAAAATATGCCTAAGTGGCCTTAGTAGGGAAATGCCCGCCACAACTCATAGGACGATGAGAAAAATATTATGAGAGTTTGGATATCTAGAGTGTTGTATGGTGCATCCATCCATATCATTAGCATGACCAAAAAGTCTCTGAAGAAGAAGATATCAATATGCCAAAAGTGTCTCTCAGCCATATTTGTACTGCTCCATAAAAATGCTTGTCAAGGAGAGAGAAAGAAGCTCCAGAAGATGAAATTGATCTTGATGGATTCACCTTGTTGGCCTCTATCCATTTTGTATCACACTTGCCAGATTTGAAGGAAAAATGAAATCACCTTGGTGACCTAGGGTTTGAAGAGAACTGGTTAAGTGTTGGAAAAATAGTTTGAGAGACCATTTGGAAATTCCCGCAAGGGGGTGTTCCTTTGACGATAAAATTCATCAAATGATATGGTCATGTTAATTTTTGAAATGGATATCTATCTATTCTCTTGGTTTTTATTATGGTGATCAGAGAAGGAAAATATCAACCTGCCAAAATAGAAGAAAAATGTTATTTTGCATACTAAAGACAAAAAGGAAAATTGGAAGTGTTGTAAAGGGGCTAAGTGATGCCCGCATTAAGGTTGATGCCCACACTAAGGATGATTCCCGCATGGCATGGCATGGCATAGATGATGATGTAGCATGAATTTGAAATCATTGTTGCATTATGACATCATTTGAGAGAAATAAGGCAAATTAGTGAAAATCAAGAAATTGGCCAATTATGGGAAAATTGGTCCAAGTAGCCTGAATAGGATGCCCGCCACAAATTGTGTGTTGAAGAAAATGCCCGTACCACATGGGGATATTGTAGGATGTTGTTTTTTCTACTCAATTATGGTCTCATTTTGTCCAAAGAGACCCTGAAGAAGAATTTATGGACCTTCCAAAACTGTGGTTTATGGATATTAGACCAAGCATAGGAGAAGAATAAAAATTGTCCAAGTATGGAATTATTGGTAAAATATGCCTAAGTGGCCTTAGGGAAATTCCTAACACAACTCATACAATGATGAAAAAATGTTCTAAGATTGTGGACCTCTAGAGTTTTGTATGGTGCATCCAACCATATCATTAGCTTGACCAAAAAGTCTTTGAGGAAGAAGATATCAATATGCCAAAAGTACCTCTCAACCATATTTGCACCGCTCTAGAAAAATGCCCACCAAGGAGAGAGAAAGAAGCTCTAGAAGACAAAAGTGGTCTTGATGGATTCACCTTGTTGGCCTCTACCCATTGGGTATCTCACTTGCCAAATTTGAAGGAAAAATGAAATCACCTTGGCGACCTAGGGTTTGAAGAGAACTTGTTAAGTGTTCGAAAAAGAGTTTGAGAGACCCTTTAGAAATGCCCGCAAGGGGGTGTTCCTTTGATGATAAAATTAATTAGATGATATGGTCATGTTCATTGTTGAAATGGATATCTAGCCATGCTCTTGGTTTTTCTTATGGTGATTAGATAAGGAAAATATCAACCTTCCAAAATAGAAGAAAAATATTATTTTGCATACTAAAGACAAAGGAAAAATGGCTGTGTTGTAAAGGGGCTAAGTGATGCCTGCATTAAGGTTGATTCCTGCACTAAGGATGATACCCGCATGGCATGGCATGGCATAGATGATGATGTGGCATGAAGTTGAAATCATTGTTGCATCACAACATCATTCTAGAGAAATATGGCAAATTAGTGAAAATCAGGAAATTGACCAAGTATAGGAAAATTGGTCCAAATAGCCTTAAGAGGATTCTCGCCACAAACTGTGTGTTGAAGAAAATTCCCGTAGCTCATGGGGATATTGTAGGTTATTGTTTTGTTTACTCAACAATAGTCTCAGTTTGTCCAAAGAGACAAGTAAAGAAATTATGTTAATTATATAGTTGAGTACTTTGATGTTGTTAATTATGTTTGGTGGGAGTCTTTGTTAAATGATCAAAGTGACATAATTTCATGCTAAACAGATAGAGATACATTTTTAACACTCCATTTAGCTGGCCAAAAACTATGTCAATGAACCTGAGGAAATAATTGTTGTTGAACAACATGAATCTCAAGGTGTTATTGAGTATTCACAATAAGAGGAGGCGAAGAATGAAGAAATACACCTTCTAGAGCAAGATTGAATATAATTGGGGTTTTTAATGAAATATGTAACTTAAATATATTCCTCATACTGTTAAATATATTACAGGACTTTAAAAAAATTCTTGCTACAACTACTCTGTTTTAGCAAATTCCTGTTACAGCTCCTCCTTTTTAGAAAATCTTACTGTTGTAAGGTTTTTGTTTCTGGAAAGTTATACTCTGTTTCTAGTAAGTGCAGATCCTCATGGGGCATGTTTTGATGATTCTATAAGGCTATATTAAGAGTTTTTTCAGACATTATAGAAGCATATTCACAATAACCTGCATGCTAGGAAATGCATATTATCATTTCAAACTTTCAAATTTCATATATAATGAAAATTTTATTCGAAAAGAAAACCAAATTATAATAGAACAATAATATACCCGACATAATTGAATGCAACAAATACATAATTCATATGTATTAAATAGTAGAATTCACCATATAGATTACACAAACAGTATAAAACATTATTAATGAAATGTAAAAATCTTACAACTCCAAATGGGGTACACCAATCCTCATCCCTAATCCATAACAATGACAGAAATGGTACCATTGGTGTGAATCCCATGAAAAGTGTACTTGTACACAAGGCTATGGGATATTATACAAATATCGAAATCCAAATTTTGGTCCCACTCTCCATTTACCAATAGGTTGAGTTATATCACTTGAGCTTGAAATTGGATGATATCTATCGGGAAAGGTTGTCCATGTATAGAAAATTGCCTCCTTAAGATTCTCATAGCCTTTTATGATGAAATATAGTGAATTGTTCTTTTTTACAATCCCAGGAGGTACAAAATGCATTGCAATTAGTTCAAAAGTAACCATGAAACTTTCATTTGAACAAGGAATTTCCACATAAGATTCACTGGGATGCAATAATCCAAAATATGATGGCATGTCAATTTGTGTTCCATATTCTGTACAGGAAACTAATCTAGTAGTCACAACTTCACTGTCACCTTCTGTTGTGAGAATTTGAAAAGTGGTGTGCTTATCATCATTTGTAACAACAAAGCGACAAAAAAAAAGATTCCCCTTTTTGAGTGGTCATGCCCCACCTTTTAATAGAGCTCACAATAAAGAAAACATCAACAATGCTTACAACACAAAAAAAATAACATAAGGCACTATAAATAAATCTTCCATTTATGAGTTGAAAAATAAATATTACAAGATACATATGTATACTCACCATCTATGATTTCAGTTGGTATCAACAGACCTTGTTTTGTATAGAACACCTCATGTGGATGAAAATTCACACCTAAAGAAACATAGTGGCCTCTACCAAAAACATCTACATGATTTTCAAATATTATTACCCAACAAAAATGTTCCACCAGTGGAAACATCTACTAAAAATCCAACACTTTTATAGGATATGGAATTTTCAATGACTCATCTTTAGAAAATCCAAGCAATTTGTTGTAATAAATACAGACATACATGCCCGCCTTTATGGTAAAATCAAATGGATTTGTGTTGCGCACCAATAACCCATCCATTTGAATGAATTTCTTTCTACCAATATTCACAAAACAACCATTTTGAGTCAATAAGGGAGTCACAGATGAATAAGATCCCATATAAAACCCTCGCTTGATGACTACATTAGAATGTTTTTTATGAATTTCATCTGATCCACTTGAAGATAATTGTGATTTTATTTCATAAAGTGAAGGATGGTGTAGCATAAGCTTGCCACTTTCATCTTCATACACCATTTGAACATGCATAACATAGTCCATTGAATGTGTCCATGTATCATTGGTACCAACAGTGTAAAGAACAAGATCATATCCACAAGGATGCAAGCGTGTCAACTCTAGGTTTCTTGAATGTGACTCATCTATAACTTTGCAGATAATGATTTATTTTGAACCATTATCTCCTTTAAGAAGAGAAATTGCATCAAAATTTGGTTCCTTGCCCTTAACAGATTGTAGAGTTGAACGACCTCGAATTTGACAAGGTATTTCCCTATGATTAGGTTGGATCTGATCATCATCATCCTCACTCCAACAATCATTTTTTGCAATTCTATATAATTGTTGTGACTTTCGTCATTGTGTAGAAAATTGTTGCTTCATTTGTTGTCTCTTTTCTCGTTCAACATCCTCTTCAACAAGTATTCTAAAAGCTTCTTCCACAACCTCTGGGGGTAGTGACTTTCACTCTTTACATGGCAATGGATCAGGGTCTGTGTTGAACATGTTAAAATTTATAAAAAGTATAAATATGCAAACATGTAAGGAAACCCAAATGGCCTACAAATATTACACATGAGATCTCTTAAATAGAAAGGAAGAGTGAAAAACAAAAGTATTTATGTAAGCATAATGTAAATACAACATAAATACTAGCCTTTGGTAATAACCTTCGATTTATTTTCTCCTTCCAACCAAGGTTTCATATTTGCATCCAGATGGTCCAAACAGATTTCTGCATAAAAAAATTAAGGAAAAAATTGATTACTCTGCATATACATATATGGTATCTAATATATAACTTTATAGCTTGCTTATAAACAAAAATTGCACAACAAAAATTAGAAAATCAATTTAACAGGTGTTAGCACCATTTTTGGGCTAAGAGGTTGGAAAGGGTTTGGCCAGTGAAAATGATGGGTAAGGTTGATTTTTTTTATATCATATGACCTAGAGGAGTGCAGAGTAGTTCTGAAGATTTTGAAGGGTCTATTCCTTGGTCTGAAATTAAAAACATTTGAAAAATCCTAATATCCGACCTTGGAAATAAATTGCTTGTGAATAATTCGCCCCAGTGTTATATTTTGGCAACAATGAAGGGTGTAGATCTACTGCAATGAATATAGACAGTTGTAGAAAATTCCATAGAGGTAAGATGGTCATTTGAAATAATTTTTATGGCTGGCGGAATGGTGTTAGCACTATTTTGGGCTAATTGGTTGGAAGGCGGTTAGGGCAGTGAAAGGAAGAATAAGGTCTGAAAATTTTTCATATCATATGACCTTAAAAGAGGTTAATGGGGTATATAGATGTTCTAAGGGGTTTTTTCATTGGTTTGAAATGCAAAATAGTTGAAATCCTAAGTATTAACCTTGTAAAGGTGTCAGAATAAGAGGATTTGCTTAAGGTTATATGGTAACAATAATGGAGGGCCTGGATGAATATCAGAGAAGATATAAGGTTGCAGAGTCTTTGGCGAAGCTTGACCTAAAGGAATTTTGATGATTGGAAGAAGGATGTTTACTTACAGGAAAAATCGACCATCAGATGGAGAGGTGGAAGCAGATCAATGATGCACAAAGATTTCTCTAGGCGAACATGCAAGGAGAAATAAAATTTCCAGATTTATGAAATCTTGTATACTTCCCAATTTTCAACGACTAAGATCTGATGGTGTTTGAGATCAATGGCGGGAGTGGATTTCACAATTCTAACATGCACTAACATATTGAATTTCCACCGTTGCAAAATCCTGTGAGTGATGCATATTTCAATGGCTGAGATCAAATGAGGTTGAAGATATACGGTTAAAAGGAATTTCATAATGGAAACATGTATGAGGAAATGAAATTTTCACCTTTATGAAATCTGGTAGGCTCCACATATTTCAACTATCAATATTATGCATTGATGAATATCTGCGGTGGAGATTCATTTCACAGTGACAACTAGCACGAGATAAGTATATTTTTCAATATGCGAAATACCGTAAGACCCACATCTTTTAACGACTGTGATCTTGGGAGGAGATAGATTAATGGTAGACATTCATTTCATAGCTGAAACATGCATGAGTAAGTAAATTTTTTGGGGCTGCGAAATCTGGTAGGCCCTTCACATTTGAATGGTAGATATCTAGACAGATTCTTGATCCATGGTCCAGGACAATTTCACAATGAGAAAAAGCAAGGGATAAATCATGTTGGAGGATTGCAGAATTGGGTAGGACCTACACCAATGAATGTATGAGATCCATGGTAGATTAAGATCTACGGTTGGCAGCAATTTCGCAGGGTAAAGGTTCAAGGAAGAAGGAAATTGGCAGACTTGTAAAATAGAGATAAAAGATACAGAAAATGAACGATGTGGATTATATCTAGTAAGGATCCATGGTCCAAAACCATTTCACAGCGGGAACATGCTCACTCTGACATAGAAGGAAATATATGAAATAGGTTAAAATAGATGAAGATCGATGGCTTAAAAAGATCCATATCTCGGTTAATGAATGAAATTCAATTGGAAATTGTGATATACAGGAAAGATAAGGGGGTAGCGTTGCAATGGAGGGAAATAGAGGATTAAGTTGGAAAGAGGATCGACGGTACAAAATAAATCATGCAGGACGAAGGGCTAAGAACTGTTTCTACTATAGAAGGTGTAGGACTGATATGGATATAAATAAATATAAAAGTACCATGCACGTGGGATTAGGGCATTTGTTTATTCTCCTACATTGGAAAATGAAAGTGAATAACTATGTGGAAGTAGCCAACTCACACAACATTCTTTGGCCACTAGTCAATACACCAGTAGGACTTTTGTTCCCATTGGAGATATTTAAAATGGCTCGAGTTGAGAATGTAGAAGCTCAGAGTTCAGAATACCAGAAAATTGAAGATTTTTTTGAGGATAAAGATGCACAAGTTTTTGACACCATTTTTCTTAATGGACATGTTGATATTGTTAAACAAAAGCTAATGTTTCTAAAATATCAAGGAACAGATGTTCATAACATCTACCGGTCTTATTTTCATTATTTTACTACCGACCAAACCCTTAGATGCCCCGAGTTCATTGATTGGCATGCTAACAGTTATTACCTCTCTGAAAGAGTAATAATGGATATTACCAGCTCTAAAATCCTTTGTCATGTTAGTTCTTTAGTTGTCAGAAAAAACCCTATAAATCCCTGCTTAGTTCACCCTAAAGTCGAAAGAATACAATGAATAGTCTTTAGTCCAGTATTTTAGGGAGTCAGCAATAGAGAAGAAACAAGAATTCTTCAAGAGTTGTTTCAAACCATATGTCCATCTCGAAAAATTGTCATTCCCTATGGATGCAAACATTTTTAATGAAGAAATCCAGTGTATTGTAACGTTGATGAGTCAGTTCCTAGGGTTAGACATGGAAAAGTATATCACTAAACCCCTTTTGAGTCTATTGTTTGTTTTGAGTACTTGTCCAGTTGAGTCTACAAAGTCCATTCAGTTAATACAAACTTCATGCCTTAAATTTGATGAATTCTTGGTTGAGAACATTCATTCTCAGTTAATGGATTTCCACAAGACCAAGACTTCCAGATTTCAGTCCTATTTGCTGAAAATGTTTATATCATTCAATGAGGAGAATTTGCAGCTGCCAGAGATGGTAATTACCGAGGAAATGAACATGGATTATACTAAATTTATGAATTTCCTCATGTATGAAGTGTAAAATTCCAGTTTCCAAAAGAAGCTGCCCAGAGTACTTCCATCAATGAAGAATATATTGCAGCTTTCTATAGAGAAAAGGGTTGGTGTCTGGTTTTTATTTGAGCAGGGGACAATGATTAGGTTGTATGGATTTTTTCATCATCCTTATTTATTGTGTGTTTTCTTGACTCCTAGAGTGTTTTCAATGGAGTTGATTAGCGAAAGTTAATAGTGGAGACTGGACACTTTCTAAATTTCAAGAAGTCCACTGAGATCAGATGTCCATGGTTTGTAGGCCCTTTCATCATAAAAATAAATCTTCTCTTCCAATTATTGAGAGTTTGTTGAAGGAGATGGGTTTTTTTACAGAAGCTGCCATTAATTATGACCCCCATTATGTTATTTCAAATATAAGATAGGCTCTGAAAAGAAACCTTTTGAGCATGATGAGGTTGCTGGATTAGCAGAGGATGCAAATTGGTCTAATTATCCTCATGAAACTGAAAAGGATACTAATATGCAGGAGGGTTCAAATTATTATGTAAAAGAAATTACTTCATTACGTCCTGGAACTTCCAATTTGGTCTCAGTGGCTGAAAAGATCACACATTTAGCTAGTTACTTAGAAAAGACAGATAAGAGAGATTTTTTAGATGCCATGTATACTGAGGAGGATGATACTACTAGGACTCCAAAGAAGCCAAGAATTGAATCAGAAGGACAACTTATCCAGACTACAGAAGAAGAAAAAGGTAAGAAAAATATGAAGGTGGCAGGGCCCTCTTTCGAGGTGAGGGAATATGCATTTGCTGATACACCTGCTGATTCGACATCTCAATTTAAAGATAAAACAGAGTTACTGGAGAAATGCAAAGAGACTAAAGATATAAATTCAGAGGAAACATTGAAGTTGTATTCAGAATAAGGAAAATCTCTAATCAATATGTATCCCTTATTTCTGTTAGAGATTACTCCCATAATACTTTGAATTTGGCCTTGGAAACCAAGAATAGGGTTGCTGAAATGAAGATGGATTTGGAGAACATACCTATCCCTGACATGATACATCTACACAAGAAAAAAAGGGGATATCATTTTCACTAATCTATTGAAAGCTACCTTGAAATTGTCAAAGTTGCATACCAGTAAAAGCAGAATTGAAAATCAATTGAGACAGCATAAGGTGGAGAATAAAGCCTAGCAGGCACAAATAAATAAGTTGCAGACAGATCTGCTGGCTGTTGAGAGCCAAGCAGATAAAGGAGCAAGGATACATAAATTGTTAAATGAAAAGGAGAATGCTATCCATCTATTGAAAGATAAATTGAAGTTACCTGCTACACAATTGATACACGCATCTGA
The DNA here is from genome assembly GCA_001517045.1 of Pseudotsuga menziesii. Classification (NCBI taxonomy): domain Eukaryota; kingdom Viridiplantae; phylum Streptophyta; class Pinopsida; order Pinales; family Pinaceae; genus Pseudotsuga; species Pseudotsuga menziesii. Next base: position 459,323 of record LPNX011197969.1, read on the forward strand.
ATTAGATGGAATTGAAAAGGAAAAAGAGGGATTAAGTAACGATTTGACTGATTGTAAAGCTAAGTTACTAAAGTTTTCTGAAAAAAGAAAAATAGTGGAAAAAACACATGACTTTGGTAGTCGAGAGTCAGAAGAATCTAAAAATAAAATATGATGAAATGGAAAAGAAACTGCATGAGAAAGAAAGAAGTTACAAGAGAAGGAAAAAGAACTAGAATGCAGAATTATCCCTTCTACAGGTGAATCCAGTGAACAAAATATTGTCCATGCTATGTCACAAGTTAGCCTTGAAGAATTACAACTGACTGGAATGAAAAATAAAAATAAAACCTGGAAAACTTGGCATTGCAAAGGGAACAAGAGAGAAAAACTTGGGAAGCCAAATGCCAGGAACTACAAAATAAAAATGATAAACTCATAAAGTAGGTAACAAGTCAATTACAAGTATAGGGGGGAAAACATATCATTTGGGATGCCATCATAGAGGAAGCAAGCAAATTTATACCCTACCTTGACTATGTGTTGGATACATAAGTTGTTATTCAATCATCCACGCAAATTATGACAATAGAAAGGGAGAAACTAAATAAGAAACCAATTGATTATGCCAACAATGCCATCAAATTTTTGAATGGATTGACAGAGGATGATTTGAAGAATGCAAATATCAAGGACATAATATCAATTATAACTTGGGCTAGGAAGGTAGTAAACAAGTATCATCATTTAGACACAGTCCTGACCAAAATTGATACGATGGCACATCAACTAAATCTATTTAGGGATATGTTTGATCCCTTATTTAAGAAAGGACTCCCATTCTTTTGGGAAGAAAAAGGAACAATACTGACTCAAAAGGAATACCGAGATTAGTTGATTCAGTGCAGGTTAGATCACGCTAATTTTGCTGATATGAACCAATCATTGTTTGGCAGGACAATTGTTGACAAGTTGGCTGATGAGTTTGAGATATTTTTTTCTTTGAAAGAAGCATGTGCTCATTTACAGAATTATTCCTACAGGGACCATATAGAATTGCATGTGTTGGAAAAGGACATGTCCACGTTGGAGCTGCCATCTGCAGACAAATGGAAGATAGTATAAAATTTCAAGAGGACCAAGTACACATTACATGCTTGAAGACATGGAAGATCATGGAGAAAATATGAACATTATTTATACTAATCTATTAAAGGCTACACATAAACTATCAAGGTTTAAATCCAATAAGAGAAAAATTGAGAATCAACTTAGACAGGAAAAGGTGGAGAACAGAGCCCACCAAGCACAGATCAAGAAGTTGCAGACATATTTGTTGGCCACTGAGAGCCAAGCAGATAAAGGGTATGACATACACAAATTATTGAATGAAAAAGAGAATTCCATTTAACTATTGAAGAAGAAGCCGAGGCTCCCATCTACTCAGCTGATACAAGATTCTGAGCTAACAGATCTTGAGAAGGAAAAAGAAGACTTGAATGGTGAGCTAACATATTGTAAAGCCAAACTACTGAAATTTACAGAATAAGAAAAGTAATGGAAAAGATATATGTCTCTTGTAGTTGAGAGTGAGAAGACTCTCAAAACTAAATCAAATGAATTAGAAAAGAAGCTGCAAGAGAAAGAGACAGAGATGCAAGAGAAAGAGACAGAGCTGCAAGAGAAAGAGAAAGATCTTGAAAGTATAATTATTCCTCCTTCTACTAAGTCTGGTGAGAAAACCAGTTTTTAGTAGTTATTTTCAAAATTAGTTAGTAGTTATTAAGTGTTAAATGACACATGTAAAAGGCAGTTATGCCTATTTTTAGCAGTTTTTTTTGTTCCAGCTCATGGAGCAATTGTATAAGAACTAGTGAATGCAATGAAAAAAGGGTTGGGACTCGTGAGAACTAAGTTATGTAATTTGAGACCTATTTTTAATAAAATCATAGAGTCGAAGCTGGCCTTTTCTGCAAATATTCATGTGTTGTTCATTATTTGATAATATAAAAATGTTATCCATTTTTGTAAAAAAATGTAAATACAACATAAATACTAACCTATGCTAAGAACCTTTGATTTCTTTTCTCCTTCCAACCAAGGTTTCAGATTTGCATCCAGATGGTCCAAACTGATTTCTGCATAAAAAAATTAAGGAAAAAATTGATAACTCTGCATATACATATACAATATCTAATATATAACTTTATAGCTTGCTTATAAACCAAAATTAGAAAATCAATTTAACAAGTCTTATAAGAGGCTTGGAATTTCCCCCAGATGCGGGTGAGAATGGAATGTTTGATGACTGTCAGAGGTGGGACATGAGGCCTCGGGAGGAGAGGGAAAGTGTCGAGGTGGAATATGCCATCCGATCCTCCCCTAGGATTAACTCATGCTGCAAGGACATTATGCAGTGTAGGAAAGCTCACATGCCATGAAGCACCAACATCGTACTATTCAACATATCTTTGAAGCTATGATGAAGATTTGGCTTTGTCAAGAACTCATGGTGCAAGGACACTCCGCAGTGTAGATAGACTCACACACTGTGAAGCACCACCATCGTTATGTTCAACATATCTTTGAATCTATGATGAATATTTTGCTTTATCAAGAGCGTCTGGGCAGGCACATGGTGCGACATGCTATTCCTCCTTTGAGCCATTCCAACAGTAAGTGTACCATACCCAAGGATGGTTTTACCTCGTAAATAAAATACCAGGAATCCATCCTAGGGATGGCTAAATATTTATGGCACCAAGTATGATGGTTGTCGAAATCCTTACTGCCTCCCAAGCGAGAGTTATAAAATGACCACGAAGAAGATTAAGCCTGCCACAAAGGATAATATACAGGCTAAGCTACACCTTGAATGTTCTAATCAGTGAAGCACTGCTTTCAGTTACTGTGGTTCTGGGCTTGGGATATCTGTTCTTGGGGTTTCAAACTCAAAGGTGAGGATATTGAGTGCGGAGTGCAGCATTAGGGCGCGTCAGCATGCTTCAACTACTGTGCACCTCAGCAAAAACATGTATTTGAAGATGCTACATGTATATTTCAGCACCAACATGATTAGATGATGAATTCAGGAGGAGATGACGGCCAGGAGGTGGACTGGGAGGCCCTTTTCCAAAAAGAGGCTCTAGGTTACATCCAAAAATCAATTGCTTCCATGGAGGATGAAATCTATGGTGAATTCAGGTTGAGACTGGGGCATGACATTACCATGTCCAATTACTAGAGGTTGAAGTTTGTCCTGGCCATGTGCATGGGTTAAAGGGAAAGTTTCATATATTGCATGAACCTCACGGTCAACATCTTTAAGGCGGATACTGAAAAAGGGATAAATCACATGAAAATCCTCATGCAAATCTTTGAGCCCCCCTTCAGCAGGGAAAAAAAGGAAGACAATGATTCCAGCACCAAAAAATCCCTAGAGGATGAGGTTGAATCCTCCAGGAGGTTCTAACTATTCTGTTCTGCTCTATCCATATGCTCCCTGTAGGCCTCTTTTGCTATTATGTTAAGTTCTTAAGATGTATAATGCTGTCAACCTTCAATGGCTGGGCAGTAGTTGTTATGTTTAGATGCTCGGTATGGACCATTTTTCATACCTTTCTTAGGTGGTTCCATAGCCATTTCTTGACTCCCTTTTTTTGTAGTAAGCCCGAATATCTAACTCTCTTTTTTATATGGAATAGAAGGACCATCTATCTTACTTAGAAAAAAAAAGAGGTATGCAATTTCAATTCACCTTTGCACATCAAAAGTATTGGCTATGCTCGATGTAATTTTGTGTGCTATTAGTTGATACAAGGTTTCACTCCCTATTAATTGTACAGGAAAAAAAAGGTTCCTTTGTTAGAATCAGGTTTGAAACAAAATACGTTTATGAAAGTATATAACCTAGGGCACAAAAAATGAATATTATTCTTACCTAATGATTTGATTTGATCATACACCTGGTTGTTCTCAGGTTCACTAAATTCATTCATCTAGGATAGATTTAGTAAACATGGAGATCATGAACTTCCCTCTGAACCAGAGGTACTCCACGGGCAGCCTCTCCTCGAATATTTTGTGCGAAATTGGAAAATATGAAAATTGGAGGGAGTTTTCCATTATTATCCGCTTTCAAAGATTTGAAAATTTTTAGTTAAACCAACATTGAACTGCATGACAAACTCCGCATTGGTTCATGTGCAACCGAAAAAAAAATTGACAAAATATGCCTTAGACTAATTACGTGATTAGCGATGCTAATTAAATATTAATACATTTTTCAATCAATTTCTTATTTAGGATACATTTCGAGGCTAGTAATTTCTTATGTGCTAATTACAATGGTGATGAAGAAGATGGTTATGTTGATGACAATAATGATCATGATGATAATGAAGATGCTACTAATTATTTATATTGATTAAACTTATATATTTTTTACTTGTATGTATATATATATATATATATATATATAGAGAGAGAGAGAGAGAGAGAGAGAGAGAGAGAGAGAGAGAGAGAGAGAGAGAGATTAAAAAAATTTAAAATAACTACAAAATAAAAAAACAAAAAAAAACCTCATTTACCTCCCCTTCCACTCTTGGCACTCCATACCCACGAGCAAGAAGAGACTCCATATACGCAAGAAAGTAGATACTCCATACCGAGATTCCATAGCCACGAGTAAGTAGAGATTCCATACCCATGATTAAGGAGAGGCTCCATACCCGTGAGCAAGTAGAGACTTCAAGAAAATATTTCAAGGCTAATACCCATGAGAAAGCATAGATTTCAATTCCAATATGCCACCAAAATTGGTGAGCTCTCAATATTTTACCCTTTGTGGAGCAAAATTATGAAAATGATCTCTTTGTAAAAATATTGGTATTATAGCTAAATAAACCATCTTCAAGTAGTGATATTTGAGCCACTAAGAAGGGTCAACTATGTTCGTACCCTAGTCTACAATGGATCCAATTCTATCATTAACTATGTGACCTTTACTTCTTATTTTTAACCAACAACCAACATAATAAGAGAGGCCTATTTCAAGGGTTATTGTGACAGTTTTGGTGAAGGATAAATAGGTTCACACAATAGTAAAAAAAGATGATAAAATAAGTTCATTTTCCAATACCTTGTATTTAAATTAAATCCAAATGGACTCCTTAGCAAGATGGAAATGCCAAAAATTTCCAAGTTTATAGATAGAGGCAAGGTCCTTTTTGCAGGACCTTTAGGGCATATATGGAAACCATAAAATTGTGGACATTGTCCAACTTACAAATCCTCAAACAAGATGATTATGTCTTGCAATAATCTAATTGCATGGGGGTGATTTTATTTTTATCTAATTGCATTTGGTATTTCTTACTGGATTAGGGTATGCATTATTTTTTCCCAAAATTATAGGATACTTCAATCGCTATCTATTTCCTTGAATTACCTTACATTTGGAGAAATTGGAATTGATAAAATACATCTACATTCTTTTAAATCACCTAATTAGTTCTTGCATTTCCTTTCATGAAAACTCTCAAGTTCAATAGACTCACATTTTTCTTTATAGAATTTTTTTCCACATTATAAATCAAACTTAAAATTTACCCTTAATCCAATCTATAATTGAATCGTTCTTTGAGTTAATCACTAGCTTGTGACCCCTAAGTCGACATTAAGTTGTGAGAGGATGTAAAGAACATAGGTCTATTTGATCTCATTGGAAAACACCAACAATTAAATTATGGTAGGAATTTGGAGTTGGACATCCAAATCATACTCCAATATTACCAATTTTGTCAACATATATGTTGGCATAAAGATATTGAAAAACATTTCTAGATGGTGTGCTTTTCTAGTACAAGAGACACACCATATTTTTGGTTGTCAATGTGAAGCTCGAATTGATGAAATTGTTTGAGTCTCCTAACTTGTTCAAATGATGACCCGTCAGGCTAAAATTCCCTTGTCCATGATTCATGAATATTTATCCTAGTGGCTATTCATATATCTATCACTAGGTTCCTTCCCATGGGATTACAAGGTTGACTCATACGGTATATAGAAAAATATCCCCTAGATTTCATCCCCTTATATATAAATTACTATCACTACTCATTCATAATTTTACTCATATTACTCAGTGAATTTCATCACTGTCATTTGATACATTTGGAAGGACTTTTTAGCCATTGTGGATTCCTTTAGCCTTGCACGAGTATTAGACTACTTCATTTGGGGTTAAAAAACAACATTGATAAAAATTTGTTTTGAATACATTCCCTTTGTATTATGGAGAACATGCATGTATAACGTTCTCTTTTTTCACAATGTAACACGTACAATTAAGATTAGAAGGAATGCATTCCCTTCTCACAATCAAGGAGTTAGGGTGAAGATTCAAAAAGTCAATTGCCATAAAGTCTAAATGTTTGGTGATGAGGTGGTATAGAATCAAGGTGATGGGGAGGAGGATCACATGAACTCTTTAACACTGTGATAATTTGTTTGATGAGGATAAAAATTAGATCACAATTATAACAATATATACATTGATGTGATAAAAACAAGCATCACATTTCATTGTTAACCATCTATCCATGTCTACGAAGATGAGAAATGACACATTCCCTTTCTAAATATGAATACATTCAGATGATGATAAAGAGTATCAAATTACCTTTCTTACAAGGATAAATTCACACAATAATGAGATTTATCACATTCCCTTTCTCAAAATTTAGACATTAAAATTTCCCAGTTACCCCCTTTATCTCACTTGTAGGAGCTCCTAATGCTTCTACTTTTGTTGAAGTTTCAAACAAAAAAAACTTCTTTACAAACAATAAATTTCAGCATTGGTAAATGTTCTTTCCATGATAGAATCCTTTTCCTCTTACTTCACCAACTTAATAAGAATTATATTCAACACTTTGTTTCTCACAATCTATGTGTGCCAATGACAAGGAGAAAGAGAAGCTACCCTTTTTGAAAGGACCACATGCCCACAATACTTACAAGGACAATAGGCCCTTTCTTACAATCTTAGTTCACATTAAGGTGATGAAATATAGGTCATACACATGGATTTGATAGAAATATATGAGTTGAGGTCATGAAAAGGGACTCATATCCATTCTTACAATATAATTGAGGTAATGAACAAGAATACGAGCATGCTCTTCCTCACAATATAGGGATGTGGGTGATTAGTATATAGAGAACCTTCCATTTATCACAAATTAGGAACCTTTATGGTGAAGAGAAGCACCATATCCAATTTTTAACAATGTAATAAATATAGTGAAGAGGAGAATACATACATGCCCTTTCTCACAATCAAGGAACTAGGGTGATGATTTGGACAATCAATCATCATATTAGAAACTCTAGGTGTTTGGTGATGAGGTGGAGGAGAATCATGGTGATGATAAGTAGGATCACATGCCCTCTCTAAAAATGTGGCCATCTATATGATGAGGATAAAAATCACATTCCAATTTAAACAATATAGGCATTGAGGTGATAAAAACAAGAATGCCATTTCATTGTTCACCATCTAGCTATATCTATGAAGAGAAAACATGACACTTTCACTTTCTAAAAATGTAGGCATTCAAGTGATGAGGAAGAGGTTCCCTTTACCATTTTTACACGTATGAATTCATGTGATGGTGAGATAAAGAACATGCTCTTATTCCAAATTTAGGCAGTAAGAGTAGCGTATTACCCCCTTTGTCTTACTTCTAGGGACAATAATTATTATACATTTTTTGAAGTTTCAAACACCCAAAAATATATTTCTGAACACTAAATTTCCACATTGGTAAAGTTTATTTCCATGATAGCATCCTTTTCCTCGTACTTCACCAAGCTAATAAGAATTATATTCAACATTTTATTTCTCACAATCTCATACCCCTCAAAGCCTTATCCCATTATGTTGGAGGCTTGTTTATGTAGATTGTTGTAAATTTACACTTTGTCATAGAAATGAAGAGGAAGGGTTTCATTTTTTTAGTGCTTTTTTGTATTGAGGAAAATTTAGCATTCTTAACATAGCATTATTATATTAGAAAACACAAATGTTTATGTTGAAAATGTAGGTACACCACATGAATATCACAATTACATGGATGAAAGCATAATAACATGAATAACATAATTACACTAAAGATATAAACTCTAAATTAGATGTTCCATGTGTTCATACTCATTGGTGATATTATGTAAATGGTTTCTTTGAATTGAACAAAATATTTGAGTGTAGTGGACAAGATAAAAATACACAAAAGTAAATGCAAATGTGGTTTTTGTGGTCGATAGAAAAAGTAATGTAAAAAAATGTCATATAGGATTACAAAGTGTTCAATTTATTTTCATGTAGCTTCATTCACTTTTAGTACACACCACTTGTGCACACACCTTTCACACCTTAATTTAAACATCACTAATTGGTTCATGACCCTAAGTGGATCCTAAAAATAAACCCTAATCTAGACACAAAAATTCCTCACTTAAGGGCCAAAAAGAATTTTGTAGCTAGGTTATGAGTTTGGGGATAGGAATCAAAATAGTTCCCCCTAGTCACTATACATATGATACATAGTGATTAACTTTCTAGGGAGACAATATCCTTTAGTACTATTGGACACGGTTGAGGCCAATTTGTCGGTGGGCCCATCCTTTTGGCGTGGTACATGGATATAATAGAGCCATATGTTTGAGTGGTGCACCTTCCCCATTAAGTACTAAATATAATATGTTTCCTTTAGGTTGAAGATGCAAGTAACTCATATGAATTGTACATGAATGAGGTAGCTTAGTATTCATTATATTAGGAATCTTACCCAAAGTTGATCCCTTTAGATGGAGGGACACCTAGAGCATATAATAGTCATCATAGACTCTCTCTATAAATGTTCCCTTTGATCTTCACTAATTGGATCATATATGTTTGAGGCCCTTATTCGATTTTGGTGTTTGGAAGACACAACTTGTATTTCTACTTCATTTCTTCGGATAAGACTTGATACCCCCATTGTTGCAAATATTTGAGAGAGATTTTCTTTTTATTATTGTAGATCTCTTTTAGAGAGAGTGGATATTTATTTTCCTAGGGTGTTATTTTCATTTTTCTTATATTTCCTAGATTAGATTAGTTATTGCACCCACATTTCACATGTTATTTGATTTAATACAATTTACAGAGTTGATATTATATGATTGGAGAAAAGTTATAAATATTGTGTCGACGAATATATAAGAAACAAGAACATTAAATAAACACATTGCACCATGAATATTTAAAGAAAATTGATATATAATAAGTTAAGAAATCTAGTTATTCATCACACATAAAAAATGAATTGTGTGCCGAATCCTGAGTCTCCACATCATGAATAACCAAAAATACACTCAATGTATCTGATATACATTGAGATCAAGTAAATAAACCATTTTGATGAAACTTCCTAATCCAATCATTAAAATATGGTAGAAAAAGATTCCCATGCTTAGTAAGTTAGTTTTCTTGAGGGAAGAGTACATTAAGGTCATGAATGATTGAGTTCAATAATCAACACGACCAACATAAAGGTACATATGGGGGTTGCTAGGAATGGCGATTTTTTTTCAAATCGTGACAAATGAGCATGATCCAAAATTTATTTTTCAATTGTGGCTTCAGTCATTACACAATTAAGCATGATCTCTATATTCACCATCATGATGTAAAAATGCCCATCACTATTCTATATGTAGATGATGTATTTTTTATTGTTCGTTCCACATTCATGTTCAATGATATGAAGTAACAACTTAAGTACTCTTTTGAGATGATTGATTTAGGGATTCTTTGTTCTTCTCTAGAATTGCATATTTCTCAAACCTTTGTTGGGACTTCACTTTCTTGGCATCAATAGACCCTATAACTCTTCCATTGCATTGGGATGGGATATTGAAAGCTAGTGTGTACGCTTATTTCTTTAGAGACAGTGTTTTAGGTCAAGTTTTATCCTAGTGTCTTAATATTATTGTTTTTTCTTGATTAAAGAGTGCATTTTTATTAAGGCCATGACTGCCTGAGTTAAAAAATCAACACGACCAACATAAAGGTACACAGAGGGGTTGATGAGCATGGATAAGGTAAATTGAGAGATTGATGAATAATTTAGAACTGTTCTTCTCTAGGACTTCATATTTCTCAAACATTTGTCAAGACTTCACTTTCTCGGCATCAACACACCCTAGAACTCTTGCATCGCTTTGGAATGGGAGGTTGATAGATAATATGCACTCGTATTGCGTCAAAGATAATGTTTTAGGTCAAGTGTTACCCTAGTGTGTTAATCTTATTGATTTTTATTGAGTGGAGTACATTTTTATTAAGCTCATGAATGCTTGAGTACAACAATCATCATGACCAACATCAAGGTACATAGAGGGGTTGATGGGCATGGTGATTTTTTTCTTCCAAAATGCGGCAAATGAGCATGATCCAAAATTTAAATTTTGATTATGGCTTAAATCATTGCAAGGTTAAGCATGATATTTATATTCACCATCATGATGAGAAAATGTCCATCATTGTGCTATATGTAGATGCTTTATTTTTTATTGTTCATTCCACATCCATTCTCAATGATATGAAGTAGAAACTTAAGTACTATTTTGACATGACATAATTAGGGATTCTTTGTTATTCTATAGGACTTTGTATTTCTCAAACCTTTGTTAGGACTTCACTTTCTCAACATCAACACACCCTAGAACTCTTCATCTCTTTGGGATTGGAGATTGAAATCTAGCATGTACTTTTATTACTTTAGATGCAATGTTTTAGGTCAAGCGTTACCATAGTGTGTTACTATTATTGATTTTTCTTGAGTGAAGACTACATTTTTATTAAGGTCATGAATGCTTGAGTTGAAAAATCAACATGACAAACATCAAGGTACATAGAGGGGTTGATGGTCATGATGAAGGTGCATCAAAGGGATGATGAATGATTTAAGGATTCTATGTTCATCTCTAGGAATTCAAATTCATAAAACATTTTTTGGGAATTCACTTTCTCAACATCAAAACACCATAGAACTCTTGCATCGTTTTGGGATGGGAGATTGCAAGCTAGTGTGTACTCTTATTGCTTTAGAGATGATGATTTAGGTAAAATGTTACCCTAGTGTGTTACTCTTATTGATTTTTATTGAGTGGAGTGTACATTTTTACTATGTCCATTAATGCTTGAGATAAACATTCAACACAACCAACATCAAGGAACATAGAGGGGTTTATGGACACATTGATTTTTTTTTCCAAACCACGATAATTAAGCATGATCCAATATTATTTTTTTTAGTTGTGGATTTAGTCATTACAAGCTTATGAATGATCTCTATATTCACCATCATAATGGCAAAATTCTCATGATTATGGTAAATGTAGATAATATTTTTTTTACTATCTGTTTCTCGTCCATGATCAATGATATGAAGTAGCATATTAAGTACTCTTTTGGGATGATTGTTTTAGGGTTTCTATGTTCTTGTATATGGATTTGGATTTCTCAATTATTTGTTGAGACTTCACTTTCTTGGCATCAACACACCTTATAAATATTGCATTGCTTTGGTGTGGGATATTGGAAGATATTGTATACTCTTATTGCTTCAAAAACAATGTTTTAATCAAGTGTTACCCTAGTGTGTTACTCTTACTGATTTTGCTTGAGTGAAGAATACATTTTTATTAAGGGCGTGAATGCCTGAGTTAAAAAATAAACACGACCAACATCAAGGTACATAGAGGGGTTAATGGGCATGGAGAAGGTACATTGATGGCTTGACAATCGATCTAGAGATGCTTTATTCTTCTCTAGGACTTCAGTTTTATAAAACCTTTCTTGAGATTTCGATTTCTCGACATCAACACACACTAGAAATATTGCATCACTTTTGGATGGGAGATTGAAAGCTATTGTGTACTCTTATTGCTTCAGAGATAATGTTTTAGGTCAAATTTTACCATAGTGCAATACTCTTATTGATTTTGCTTGAGTGAAGAGTACTTTTTTTATTAAGGTCATGAATGGTTGATTTCAATAATTAACATGACAACCATCAAGGTATATAGAGTGGTTGATGCACACAATGTGATTTTTTTCTACACCACAACAAATGATCATGATCCAAAAGTTAATTTTTAGTTGTGGCTTCAATTGTTGCAAGGTTAAAAGAGATCTCTGTACTCACCATCATGATGGAAGAATGCCCATCATTGTGCTATATGTAGATAATGCATTTTTTATTGTTCATTCCACATCCATGATAAATTATATGAAGTAGTAGAATAAGTACTCTTTTTAGATGACTAATTTAGGGATGCTTTGTTCTTCTGTAGTACTTCATATTTCTTAAAGCTTTCTCGATCGAGACTTCACTTTCTCGATATCAACAAAATTTATAATTATTGCATCACTTTGGGATGGGACATTACAAGATAGTGAGTACTCTTATTTCTTCATAGATAATGTTTTAGGTCAAGTGTTACTCTAGTGTGTTACTCTTATTGTTTTTTATTGAGTGAAGAGTCACATTCCTATTAAGGTGATGAATGCTTGAATTCAACAATAAACATGACCAACATCAATGTACATAGAGGGGATGATGGGAACAAAAAAGCTACATTGAGGGGTTGGTGACTGATTTATGGATGCTTTGTTCTTCTTTAGGATTTCATATTTCTCAAACCTTTGTCGAGACTTCAATTTCTTAATATCAACACACCCTATAACTCTTGAATCACTTTGGGGTGGGAGATTGCAAGCTGGTGTGTAATATTATTTCTTCAAAGACAATGTTTTAGGTTAAGTATTGATTTAGCGTGTTACTCTTATTGATTTTTCTTGAGTGAAGAGTGCATTTTTTTTATTAAGGTCAGGAATTCCTGAGTTGAACAATCAACACGATCAACATCAAGGTACATAGAGGGGTTGATGGGCATGGTGAAGGTACATTGAGGGGTCAATGAATGACTTAGGGATTCTTCATTACTATATAGTACTTCATATTTCTCAATCCTTTGACAGGACATCACTTTCTTGACATAAATACACCCTAGAAATCTTGCATCAGTTTGGGATGGGATAGTGCAAGCTAGTGTGTAATCTTATTGCTTCATAGATAATGTACTATGTCAACTATTACCCTAGTGTGTTACTCTTATTGATTTTTATTGAATGAAAAGTAAATTTTATTAAGTTCATGAATGTCGTATTTCAAAAATCAAAACAACCAAAATCAAGGTACATATAGGGGTTGATGAGCACAACAATTTTTTTTCCAAACCAAAGCAGATGAACATGATCCAATTTTTTGTTCATTTGTGAGTTGATTCATTGCAAGATTAAGCATGATATTTGGATTGACCATCATGATGGAAAATTCAAATCATTATTATCATATGTATATCATTCTATTTTTGAATCTTCATTCCACATCCATGATCAATGATGTGAAGTAGGAGATTAAGCACTCTTATGATATTACTAATTTAGGGATGCTTATTTCTTCTCTAGCACTATGATTTTCTCAAACCTCTGTTAAGACTTCAGTTTCCCAGCATCAACACACCCTAGAACTCTTGCATTTCTTTGAGATGGGAGGTTGCAAGACTATGTGTACTCATATTTCTTTAGAGACAATGTTTGATGTCAAGTGTTACCCTAGTATGCAACTCTTTTTTTTTAATTTTGCTTGACTAAAGTGTACATTTTTATTAAGGCCATGAATTCTCAAGTTTAACAATCAACATGGCCAACATCAAGGTATATCGATGGGTTGAGGGGCATGGAAAAGGTACATTTAGGGTTTGATGTCTAATTTATTGATGCTTTGTTCTACTTTAGGACTTCGGATTTCTCAAAACTTTGGTGGGACTTTACTTTCTTGGAATGAACACACCCTAGAAGGCTTGCTTCAATTTGAGATGGGATATTGCAATCTAATGTGTACTCTTATTACTTCAAAGATAATCTTGTAGGTCAAGTGTTACCCTAGTATGTTACTCTTATTGATTTTGTTTGAGTGAAGAGTACATTTTTGTTAAGTCCATGATGCTTGATTTTAATATTCCCACCATTATTCCCTTCATTTTGAACTTCAAAATAAAATTCCACCAAGGTTGGTCCAAAACATTATTATTCCTTCCCCTAGAAATACAGGGAAGTTGAGCATTTATTATGACATAACCCCACTCTCTCCAAAAAGGACAAAAAAACCCTAAAATGAGAATGGGTAAAAAACCATGGATAAATACCATGCACAGTAAAATACCATGGGTAAGAAAACCTTGGATCACCCTATAAATACATTGTGAAGTTCTCCCCATAACAACTTTTGAACTTTTTATCAGATCCATAACTTTTGGACATTCCTTACATTTTCTGGAACCTTTTGTTCATCACATCCTTTAGCCACACTATCCCACCTTGCACATTGATTTCTCTCTGTGTAACCCTTAATCCCTTTTCCGGTGACAACCCCTTGTTGGAGACAAATGAAGACCAGGATAGTGGGAGGCTACAGACCATTTCCTCAAAAGGTTGTAGTGGCCCATTTTAAAGGTATTTTTTGTTATTTTATTGCATTAGTTAGTTTAAAATATTATATTGTTGTTATTGCTTATTGTGAGTCAAGGTTGAGAAATCCATTGCACCATGAAAAATACCCTTAGATATGGATGATATAGGGTAGGTGATTTGCACGTAGTAGAGGAGAAATCCCCACTATAGTTTTAGCGACTCCACTGGCTCAATCCCCCTGGATCTCTATTTTTGCAGGTGTTTTGTTGGTTTGTTCTACTTGGGTTCCTTTAGACACCACATATTTGACCCCCCACAATAGAGCCAAACCAGTCTTGTCACAATGCTTGCCCCCTCAGTCCAAGCCATCAGCTTTTTTCTTAAAAAAACCCTCAGTTACGACCGGATTGCACCTATATGGTAGAAAGTTGCGACCTAGGTTGCACATTTTTTCTCGATAAGCGTGACCTAGGTTGTGCCTTTTTCCCCAATAGGTGAGACCTGGACCAAAAATCTATATCACACTTCTCCAGACTTCCGAAGTGATCTCGTTCGCTGTTGTGACCCAATTTTGTGTGACTTGTCACACGGACACCCCTGTTTTGTGCGACCTGAGTCTTTCTACTTAATTTTTTCCTTAATTGCAATTGTTTTACAGTTATGTGCGACCCCAAATGCAATTTTTCCATTGACAGGTGCGAACTGTAGTTTTTTCAGTCCTTTGTGGTGTTTGAGACCCTTTCTAGACCCCCTATTTGTGTTCTACCCCTTCCTCAACTGTTTCCTTCTAGATCTGATTACTTACAACTCCCTGGGTTTTTTTGTGGTCCTATTTCCCTTGTATGTGAGCCCCCTTAGTTGATATTGGTATTTTATACCCCCCGTTTGTTTCCTACATCTTGTGAATTTCCTTATGCGCTCATTTACTTGTGTACAATTTATTTCTGGAAGAATTAGTTGTTTAAAAAATATTTACTGTTATTTTTTTTTGCATTTGTGTCTCGACAGTGAGATCATCAGGGTTTAGACACCACACACCAATTGTGCACACATCTCACACCCTAAATTAAAACACTTGGATCATGACCCCAAACTGACCCTAAAATTTAAATCAACTCAACCAATATTGTAACCTAATTTGAGGATGAAAACAATATTTTTAGTTAAGTTAGGAAACTAGGGATAGGAATCCAAATAACACCCCTTTGTCACTTACATATGAGACATAGTTTTTGTCGTCTAGGGTACCAAAATCCTCTAGTACTTATTGACACGGTCACGACCAGTTTTTTGGGAGGCCCCCTGATCTGCCTGAGTAATCCACAATGAAGGGGTTCCAGAAGTCAGGGTGGAATACCGCACTCCATTCTGTACCAAAGGATAATCCTTCATAGTCCTCCTCGTGCATGTCGAGGAACAAAGGGATGAAGTGCTAGGAAATCATACCAGATGTGTCATGAATAAGGTATCCTAGTTTCCAGTCTATTAGGGATATTTTACCCGTGATCCCTCTCAGTAGTGGGATTCTCTTAGCCTCTGGTTCTTCCATTTCATATTGTTTGACTATGAATTTGACCACCCAGAAGAGGATACAATTTGTGAGGGGATTCCATCTTGTATATATGATTTTGCTTGCACTTATACCCCATAGGTTAGTGCATCATTTATTTATAGGTAGTGCTTCTTGTTGGATTTCTGGCCGCTTTGTTGTAGACTCACCTACTATGACATGCTGTTGTAGTTCGGTTTAAGAAGTTGCTTTTTGGCCTGCATGCCACCATTTATAGGATCTACTTCATCACACTAGTATGTAGTTGGAATTTTGAGCTTGCGTATGAAACTATTGAGCCTTAATTCATCATATAGCACACCATCATGCCCCCATTTCTCAACCACACTACTCACAGAGACTTAGGGGGAATACCCCTCAGTTTGGTTCCTTGAACCCTTATCATTAGATCCATATTCAACATCATTCATCACCTTCAGATCCATACACTACATCTAAGTCGTATTCAGATTCATATCAATCCAAACCTACCTTGTTCACTGCCCCATCTAGCCCCATGGATGGTACACCTCCAACCCCTTTTAGGGGGGATGGTTGATAGTGGACTCATGACCAATCCACCCATCATATCAGGTATCCCTTTTATTGAACCTAAAGGTCCTAGTCTTAGTGAGCCCCTCGCCACCGCACACACTGTTTCTGGTCTGCTACCCACTAGTGGTGGCCCCACTCTAGCCACCATGGTTCACACCATACCTTCATTTATGCATGGGGGAATTGGCCCTTCTACCACTATCCAGGTTATTCATAACATTCCCGTGCCTACTCCTATTGTCAGAAGTCATCCTTACCAACCCCCTTTTGCACACAACAACGATATGCCCATTGGTACTAGCACCATTGTTGGCCCTCCTAGATCTAGTCCAAGTCCTAGTTTACCATTCATGGTTAGTCTCAACCTTTCTGATTTGGTGTGGTTGAAAAATGACCCCATCCATCATGATATGTTATTGCCTCCCATTCCTACAAAACTCCCTTCAGACATCCCTAATTTTGAGGGAAAGGCAGGAGAAGACCCTCATAACCACATCATGGAATTCCACTTATGGCGTTCCTCTAACAACGTAGTGGATGATTCCATACAATTGTGGCTATTCCAATGCACACTCAGTAGTGTTTCCACCAAATGGTACATTGAACTTCCCCACACCACTTATCTAGAATTTTCCTTGTTAGCCTTTATGTTTCTCCAGTACTTCCAACTACCCGTCTGTTATGATGAGGGCATGAAAATCCTATTATCCTGTTGACAAGGCATTGCTACCCATATAACAGATCATATCCATGAATGGCAATATTGTTGCCATAACTTGTGTAAAATGTAGTTAGATGATAGGATTTTTCTTGATTGGTTTCTTAAAACCTTACTCCCCTCTATCACCAATGATGTTGCATCTGAGTGCCTGCAAACCGAGGAAGAAGCCATCCTCAAAGAAAAATAGTTCAATCTTATCTATGCTTAATCAGGTTATTTGTATACCATCATACCTTACACTCTTCAGTTGTGTCCTCACGATGAGATACGTTGGGGGAATCCCATGCTGCCCATGGATTCATTGGCTCTATTACCCAACATCCCCACCTATATAGGGCCTCTCCTTCAATTCCACCTCACTCCGGTAACACCCCTAGTGTTTCCCAATCAAGATACGTCCCTGAATTTTCACGCATAGTGGCTCAGTCCGGAGCCACACCTTCATATATGTATACCACACGAATTCCTCATGTTCATGAAATGAATTGCTTGGTACCTATGTGTAATGTCCAGATGATAGGTTTTGTAGCCTCTCCAGATGCCCCTGCCTACTACCCACCACCTATGCAACCTACACCTCCTCCAGCCCTGACTCCTCCTGTTCCTCAAGGACAGGTCTACAACACTACAACAAAATACCCTTTTGGGGGAGGTTTTTTCTTGAGGCGGTTTTGGTAAACATCCCCCCCCCGCCAAAAAAATGGGTTTTTAGGTCTTTGAGGGTGGTTCTTAAAAACCCCCCTCAAACATCTTTAGATTTGGATTTTTGGTGGCAGTTTTAAAAATAACGCCCCTGAAAGTCCAATTCTCAGGAATTTGGGGGGGTTTTAGAAAGACCCCCTCTAAAGGTGTTTTTTAGAACCCCCTCCCCCGCGCCCGCGCCCCCCCCCCCCCCAAAAAAAAAAAAAGTCATAAGAAGTAGACTTTTGGGGGTGGTTGTTTTAAAACTGCTCCCAAAAGTTCAATTCTAGTGAATTTTGGAGGGGGTTTTTAAAGACCCCCCTAAATACATTTTCAAGATGGTTTAAAAAAAATAATCCCTTTAAAATTCTTGAGAATTGAACTTTTGACAATGGTTTGTAAAAACCCATCTCCAATTGTTAAATTCTCATGACATTTAGTGGAGGGGTTAGAAAGAATACTCCTAAATATACGTTTCAAGGGGGTTTTTTGAAACCCCCCATAAAAATAAGAGAATTTTACTTTTGGAGGTGGTTTTTTAAAGAATGCTGCCAAAAATTCAATTATCATGACTTTGTGGGGGGGGGGGGAGGGTTAGAAGGACCACCCCTAAGTATAATTTTTAGGTATGTTCTCAATATCCATCCTCTCAAAAAATACTAAAATTTACCACTAATTATTCTATAGTTGACCCCTAATTAACCTCATAATTAACCGCTAATTACCCCCAACTATCACTAATTACATCAAAATGACCCCTACTTGACCACTAATTACACGGGGAAAAATCCATGCTTACTGGTAATTAATCCTTGATAACCTCTAAATGACCCCTAATTTTTTCCAAGGAAAACATCGTGGAGAAACCTATTGGATTTTTCCAAACATTCATAAATGGGGCATTCCATAGTAAATCCATCAATTTAGACTAGTGTGCCTCAATGAACCTAACTAAATTTCCAATGACATGGACAACCACTAATTTAGCTAAGCCCTTGGGCACATGCCACAATGAACATAATTAAATTCCAAACGTCATGCCCAACCACTAGTTTAGCTAAATGGGAACATGCCACAACGAACCTAACTAAATGCCTAGGCCTATGGATCAATTTTATTGAATAGAAAATCATCTTGTTGAGAACTATCCTTTGGTTGTTACCAAACTAATTCAGAAATACAACATTGTTTTCTAGGATATGCCCAAAGAGATACCTATTTCTAGAGGCATGTGGCACATCATTGAGCTTGACCCTAAAAAAGCACATATGTTTGTCTACCCATACCTCTATTATGATTTTTAGAGCACTGAAATATAAAGCTTTGTTATAGAACTATTGGAAGGAGGAATTCATATTCCTAGAAATATTCCCTACTCAACTCCAATGGTGTTGGTTGAAAAAAATAATGGGCCTTTATCACCTTTGTGTTGCTTATATGGAAGTCAATAGAGTCCATACCATTTTAAAAATTCTCAATGCCAAGAATTGATATGCTTTGGATGAATTATATAGTGCAACATTTTATTTGTTTTTTCTATAAAAATTATCATCTTAGACACGTTAGTGGATCACAAATTATATGTTTAATAATATAAATGTAAATTTCCTAACATATATCTACATTATCTTGATTATATCATATGCTTTGAAGTGGTTATCATATATCTAAAGATGGTCATAGACATATGATTTGAAGTGGTTAGGATATATCTAAATAAGGTTAGATCCATTTAGACTACTTCCTTAGGTCTCTCGAGTAAGAAACAAAGTTGTTATTCTTAGCCTTTTCTTAGAATTACAAATGATGCAATATTGATGTTAATATTTCCCCTTTCCCCAATTCTTAAAGGGTTATAGATCAATGGAAGAGCGCCTTCTTTACAAGCAGGAGGTTGAAGGTTTGATTCCTTCGTGCCCTAATGATATTACAATATTGATATTTTTAATAACGTATATTTTATTATGATTTATTATGGCTATATGGGGGGGGTATCGAACCATTTTTGTATGTTTCTACAAGGGGGGTTCTAAACAGACTTCATATGTAATTTAGGGGGGGGGGGGGGGTTCAAAACTTCCCTTGTATGTTACAACGAGGGGGGTTCAAAACCCCCTATATATGAGGGGGGTTCATAACCACCCCCAAAGGTTTGTAAATAGTTTTAGGGGGGGTTTCGAACTGCCTCCATAGGTACCTATGAGGGGGGTTTATAACTGCCCCCAAATTTTTGTAATAAATAATTTGAGCGGGGGTTTTGAACCACCCCAAATTTTTGTAATAAATAATTTGAGAAGGGGTTTTGAACCACCCCAAAAAGTCACTTTTAGCGTCGGTTTTGATATCTTATAGAACCACCCTTAAAATTCTAAACTTTTAGAGTCGGTGCTATTGGGGGGGTTGTTAAGACCACCTCGAAGGTTAGTAAGATGGAGTTTTAGGGGAGGTTTATAATCTCCCTTGTAGGAACCTATGTGGGGGGGGGGGGGTTTGAA
>LPNX011197969.1:480158-487658 GCA_001517045.1 Pseudotsuga menziesii
AAAGTAAAATTTATTGTAGTTGGAGGTGGACAACAACCCAAACCTTTTAATAACAATGGAGCTAATCCCCTTGCACAGAACCACCAACGCCCACCTAGACCTGGGAAGAACCCTCAAATGCAGACCAACCATATATGCACCATTTTTGAGACTTACAAACATTATACACATTAATTCCCCCATATGAATCATGTCCACCATTTACTACAAACTATAAATCAACGTGACCCTAATGTGACCGCTCCAGCACAACCAAACCCAACACCACAAGGTCCTCCACCTATGGTGTTGCAGAACTTGTTACCAAATCAAAAGATGGTTGCAACCTAACCCTTAGTACCACAAAACACCGCACCCACTCCTACAGGTCAACCCATTGATCTTGGTATCCATCATCTTATGACTTTGTTGTCTGATGTCAACTTACAGAATCAACGAAACCAATATGGATCCACCATGGAAACTGTTAATCCATCCATGACATCTACCTCTACTGCACCCAATATGTCCTTACACTTCCTAAGACCTCACACATACGTGATTGCCAAAGTCCCATGGTTCCCTTTGTGTCATGTAGTGAACCACCCTACTGCTAGAGCTGCACTTAACTACAGTATAGTTAACGACTTGGACCAATATCCCTCTATGTCCACTCTGGAAGTCCTCTGAACTTATCCTTCTCAACGCAAATATTTTCTCTCCTCTTTAGGTTTGGTTGACCCCTCTAATTCTAGGTTGATCACTTTGGAATTAGATCAAGGAGAACCTCAGATGCCATCATCTGTAGCCTTCCAGGTTCCAGTCACTATTCAGAATTCGGTCATTCATCGATGCATCAGAGATTAGAGGGCATCCACTTGAATTATGTTAACCTTTATTTGGAAGAAACTTGGATCCCCACCCCTTCAACCTTTCACCACTGGCCTTCATTCTTAATATGGTTGTGCTACTCAACCCCAAGGTATTCTCAGGAATATCCCCATTGATTTGGTTGGAAACACCTTGTTGATTGACATTAAGGTTGTCAATTCCCAACTCGATTACAAACTCTTCTTGGGGCGTAGTTATATGTATGAAATGTGAGCCATCTCCTCCACTGTTTATTGACTCTTGATGTTCCCCCATGATGGGAATATCATGAATATCAACCAATTGGAATATTATGATCCTAAAGGGTCAGCCATTTCGGAACACATCCTCCCTACGATCGACACCACCATCGATAATGTCTCCATCCCTTCCATGTCTATTGTTTGTCCATGACTCTTTACCAACGCTCCTTTAACAGACACCTTTTTGTCCCTCCCACCTCCCCCTTTGATGGTTGATATATCAGACTTGTGCACTATCACATCTGGTAAAATTTAAACCTCCTCGTAACCTCAGCTGCAACCCCAACTACAACCCTCAGCGAATTATTGGAGTTCATTCCCCGTCTACACATTCCCCTTCCTCTTTCAACCTTCTGGAATTGTGAGTAAGCCAATCATGGATACTCTTAACCTTATGGGTTTCACTTTGTGTATTCTCGTGTAGTACCTTGATCCCCCCACCCTTCCCTTGACACCATAGATCATGTTGACACGAGTCCAACCTACTGATACAGTGTCACACCCACATCCTAGTACGCAAACCACTCTTTCTGTATCTACTCCTTCCCGACCTCCTCCCATGAAGATCGGGACAAGGATCCCAAATCCTTGATAGAACCAAGTCCTCCTCCTACATTTTCTTTATGTGAAGTCCAAGGCCATGCACCCACATGCGCACAGTAGTTGAAATCGATGATACTCCAGTTATCAATGTACAATCCATACCTTCAATAAAAAATAAATCATTGCAAAACAACCACCTATGTGCAGTTTATGGCCTATATGATCATTATTCTGACCATTTCCCAAACTTTCCTAAGTATAAGTCTCTCCTCGGTGACCTTCGCAAGCACTTCTGTGAATCTAAAATCAATTTCCTTGAGGATATCCACCCTCCGGACTTTTCCTTGGACACCAATAACACCATTTACGTGATCTCTACTTTCATTATCTCGATCCCCTACTCGTCCATGGAATATCCTTTCGACCCATCCACCCGCTACTTTCATAATGAAAAAGAAAGCCTCAAAGTTATTTCGACTCTTGAATACCCTTGGGATGATTTGCACCATCACTCCTTCTTAATCCCTGATGAACCTTCTTTATTGTCTAACCAATTCTCTATCGAAGTGAAAGACTTCATCCATGGAAGTGTTGATTGGATTAAAAACCCAATCCCGACACCCAATGCCTTTGAATAAGTTAACATGGACAACATTTCACCAACTATTAAAGTCGATATCTCAACTACACTTGGGATAGTTGAGGATATTATGCTCAAATATTCTTGCTCCCCTGAAGAAGTCCATTCCTATAAAATTCCTTTTTAGGAATTTCATGATATTTTCGCTTGGTCCTATACCGAGATTCTTGGGATTGATACCTCTATCATTGAATATCACATCAACACATGGCCTGCTTTTTCCCTCATTTTCCTAAAGAAATGACCCATTCACCTGTCTAAGGCCCCTACCCTCAAAGTTGAGATTGAAAAACTGTGCAAAGTAAGATTCATATAACCAATCGCGTATACCAATTGGGTTTCCAATCCTGTTCCCATCAATAAAAATAGGGTACCATTCGTCTGTCAGAAAATTTTCGTAACACCATTACATTACTCCCATGAAGAGAAGATTGTGATTTCCATCGTATTTTTGGTATAGAAGCTACGTCACTACATTCTCATGAGTCAAACTCAAGTCATGGCTGATTCCAATCCCATGCGCTATCTCTTGATCCATCTCCTTGTCCAAGGTCATGCTTCCAAGTGGATTGTTGTTCTCCAAGAGTACGATTTGGAATTCATCACACCCAAAAGAACTAAAGCTTTAGCATTAGCTTCCTTGATGGAAGACTTCCCCTCATCGTCTACCTCATTCCCTATCAAAATCAATATTCCTGATGAATTCTTATTTGTTATCTCTACAGAAGACCCGTGGTATGGGGGAATCCTCCTTTACTTGTGCACACATAAATTCAGGCCTCATTTAATCCGTGAATATCGTTGTCGCATATGACACGAAGCTACTCAATATTTGCTTATCAGTGACGTATTGTACCACCACGGTGTGGACACCATACTGCATCATTTCCTTACCCATGATGAAGTCGAACAAGTCTTGAATGACTGTCATAGCAGAGCCTGTGGTGGCCACCTATCCGGTTTGGCTACCGCCACTAATACATTTGGGCGGATTTTTCCATGAAATATTTCCATGTTTTAAACATTCGTGGATTAATACTTAATTTTTTTTATCATGGTGGAAAAACCGTGGCAATATCAACATTTTTTAATTTTCGATGAACTTTCGTCTCTATATCGACGATATATGGCTATCTTTGCACACCCTCCAAACCAATGCTAGCTTTCAACGACTCTTGGCTATTTACACGCAGGTCAACTCATGCATTTTCATCCACATCTAACTAAGAATATCTCACTATTTTCATAACGAAGTAAACTTGTTCTGGGTGAGAAGTGAATTCCATCCCTCCCTCGATTCATATTCAAGCCATCAAGCATGAAGTTGGCGCTGAACGTCAAAGAAAAATATTTCTTCTATCTTCTATCTTCTGTCTGATCATAGAGAGAAATCCTGAAATGGAAACCCTCAATAATAATAAAATACATTTTCTTTTTTGCCTCGGATGTTGCATATTTTTTCTTGGGTCTGGGTCTGATTGGCTATGTGTGGTATAGTATTTTATGTATATGACAGAAGCCACCTATACCCCCTCCTTAGGCCATCCATGCACCCTTATATTTTGCATAGAGACGTTTACACTTGTTCATATATGATGTCACCATGGATAAATAGTAATTGCCATGAAACTGACTACCTCATTGCAGCTATCTCTACTACTGCAACCTAGTTACCTATACGATGTCAACATAGATAATTTTAACTTTTATATTTCCAGTGGTCCATTGATTAAACTATGTCAGGGAGTGAAATCAAATTGAAATCCAATTTACTGCTCCTTCACGGGAGCATGCCAAGCTGTATCACTTAGCACATTTGCTATAGTTGAGATAAGGTTCTTGGTGATTGATTGAGTGCAGATTGAGCCCGGATTTCTTTATCAACCATATCCAAAACTATAGAGATCAGTCATACTCTGCAACAATCATCTGGCTGTAAATTCATAAAAGGTAAGCATGCATCCTTAGTGGATACAAACTAACATTGATGCTCAAAATAATAGTTGTATTCTTCAGATCATGTACCTTACGAATGAATTTAAAAACCCTGCAACTCCCTCCTTTTATTTAAACCAGAGTAATTGCAACAAGAGGGTCCAACCAACAATGACTCTAGCCAATTCATTTTTTTTATAGACCTGATGCTCCACTAAGCTATTGTTCATTGAAACAGTGTTAATTACTTTCCACAGTAGAAGGACAACTTTCATTTGGACCATTTGAGCCACCTAGTGTTCCAATTCCCAAACTATAAAGGTCTCCTTGTGATTAAATCAAAGGCAATTGCACAACACTTGTTGGAATCAATGAAAAATTCAGTCTATTAGACACAATGCTCACTGAGAGGGGGGGGGGGTGAATTAGTGCACTAAGGCTTCAACTCAATTTCAAATTTTTCTACCAATCTTATCATGCCCGCAACCATCTCTATCATCAATTTTTCTTATATATTGTCATGTCACCATCTCCTTGTCATCTTTGCACCAACATCTTTGTCTTACCCAAATCATCTTCAAATGACCACAAAATGGGTCATTTGACTCTCTATATGTTCCATGCTTGTCAATGTCATTTTGCATGTCCTTAGTCATCTCTGTCCTTCATGTCTTGTTCAATTACACCTTGCAATGTCATCATGCTTAGACACCTCTTCGAATCTCTATTTGTTATTTATTGTTTTAAAGAAATAATCAATTAAAACTTCTTCTAAACATTGCATCTCTCCAATAGTAAGATGTGTCTCTTCAAAACTCTCTCTTAATTATTTTTATTAAATTTCTGTTATTTTTCTAAATACATTCATGTAGCTTCTTATTTAATAAACTCTATTTATTCACTAACTTTGTAGGTCCATCTTTTGCATATATGGCCATCATAATGCAAACCGAAAGTATGGCTGGATAGCCACCTCAACAAGGATCAGATCCATGTCACCTTTTGAACTTTTTGATACACACGCATTATCTGAAGATCATTTGAAAATAGGCTTCCAAACTGTTTAATTTAACACTTAGACAAAATTGTTTTTAACTTGTAAAAAAAAAATTTCTTCTACTTTGGCAGATTGATTTCTCCCTCATGTGATCACCATAAGGAAACCTACGAGAATGGCTAGATATCCAATTCAACAATGAACAAGACCGTATCACACGATAAATCTGTCGACACACACACAACCTCTGTAAAGCATTTCAAAATAGCTTCTCAACCTATTTTGAAGATCAAAACATATTTCTTCCCATTTTGGCAAACTCCTATTTCACACGTGTGAACACTCTATGGAGACTTGAAGTCAGGAGCAGGTGGAAAACTTACCAAAGAATGGATCCATGACATTTGATAAATTTACTTGCACAAAGACAACCCTTGGCGGGAATTTCCAACTGACCTATCAAACTCCTTTTTTTAACACAATCAATTTTATTTTGTTCTCACTATGCAAAATATCATTTTTCCTATTTTTGAAAGATTAATATTTTGCATATGAGACCATCATAAGACAACCTGAAGGTATGGATGGATATTTAGTTCACCAAGGAACATGACTATGCTACCTGATGAATTTTATCATCAAAATAACCCCTCCTTGCGGGCATTTCAAAATGCCTTTTCAATTTCCTGAATCTAACACAACCAATTTTCTTGTGTTCTTAAAATGCAAAATAATAATTTTCTTACTTTTGGCAGATTTATATCTTTGTCATAAAACACTCCACAGGATAACTGAGACCATGGTTAGATGCAACCATAAACAAGATATATCCTAACACTTTCATATTATTTTTCTCATCATCCTATGAGATAGGGCGGGAATTTCCCTGAGGCCACTGAGGCATTTTTTCCAATACTGAAATAGTGCAAAACAGCTTGAAACTTTGTTTCGGCAGGCCATTATCTTTTTCATCAAACATCTTCCTTGAGAACTGAGACCATGGTGAGATATCCTATTCAACAATATGTAGGATGATAGCTTGAGATAATTTTTATCATACACCTATAAGGTATGACAGGAATTTTCCCAAGGCCACATGAGCCAGTTTTTCCAACAGACAATTTTCTTAGTTTGGTCTAATCTGCCTAAAACATTGTTTTGGCAGGTTCACAACTTCTTTCTCAGCTACTTCCAAGGTAGTCTGAAGACATGGTTAGGTAGGCCAAATATCAATCTACAATACCCTCATATGGTGCGGGAATTTTCTTCAACACACAATTTGTGGCGGGCATTTTCTTAAGGCTACCTGAGCCAATTTTCCAACACTTAGTCATTTTTCAGGACTTTCTCCAAAATTTATTCTGAAACCTCATTTTGGTAGTTTCAACTTTTTCTTCAAACATTATTAAGGAGAAAAAATACCATGGTTAGGTATAAAAACCAACACACTACACGAACCCCATGTGCTGCGGGAATTTACTCTAACCCATCATTTAGGGAGGGCATCTTTCTGAGGCTACTTAGCCATTTTTGCTTGCTCTGGCACAAACCCCTATTTTGGTAGGTCCATAAATTCTCCCTTAGGAACTTTTAGGACAAACTGAAGACATGGTCAAGTAGGAAAAATAACAATCTACAGGACCCCCATGTGGTGCGGGCATTTATATTTTCCTATAAATTATGGCATGCATTTCCCTAAGGCAATTCATTTTCCTATTTTTCACCAAATTACCATATTTTTCCAAAATGATTGTCATTAATGTTGTCATCAATGACAATCCTATTCATCACAGTCTTCATGTTTTCTTTATAGAAATTGGTATATAATATACTGCATTTAGAAATATACTTATATCTAATGTATTTGACAAGTTACTGTTTGGTATGGTGTAGGTAAGACAATTACTTGTCACTACAAGGATTTTTCACTATGAATGAAAATGCAAGGAAACTTGCTCTATTTAAAGTGAAATTAGAGGCGAGGAGATGGAAAATGTTATTTCCCTTGCTCTGATTGCAGGGGCTTGGTAGTAGTTGGTAACAGTATGATAATTTGGGGATTTTGACCAAGTGTTGAAAAACTGCCCTAAAGCAGCTGCCTTATGAAAATGACTACCATAATTCATAAGAAGACAAAAATTACCACCATGACCTGCCATCCCATATTTTGTTGAAATATCTATCTTACAATGGCCCCGGTTCTGAAAAAAACTCCTTGAAGAAGAAGATACAGGTCTCCCAAAAGAAGGATTTTTGGTCAAATTAGTCAGAAT